>JANHFO010008182.1:340772-353181 GCA_032468095.1 Pareas carinatus | reverse complement strand
TATGCCTGGAAGCCGCCCTGAGTCCTTCGGGAGAAGGGCGGGGTATAAATAAAATTTTACTTACTTACTTACTTACATGCCTGTCATAAATGTGAATGATCATTAAGTAACTGGTCGTAAGTCAAGTATTACCTGTACTGGGTTCAAATGAACGACTTACACAGATGGGCTGAGGTGGAGGTGATGCACCTCCACCTCAGCCACTGAGAAGTATTAGATCTGCAAAATAATTATAACCTTCAATATACATAATACAAGGTATTCTATTTCTTAATGTATTTGCTGGCAAACAGTACAAGCTGTGGGTGAAGACGCACAGACTCTATATATGTGGCCCATTTGAACTCATGGAGATTAGGCACATGGTTAGCCAAGCGAGTAGAACTTATGGCAGCTGAATTAATTTGTCAGAAATATACATACATACCTAGATTTCAGGTCAGTCTTGATTCCAGGTGACAGTCTGGACAAATCCCAGCTGGGATTTTCTTGGCAAGTTTTTTTAAAAGCGGTTTGCCTTTGCCTTCTTCCCTTAAGTTTTGTGCTTAAGGGATGACTCAAACTCACCCTGTCTTGGCCTTTAGCTTGTCTGAGCCATTACACCAAACTGACTCTCTGAAATGTGTGCATGAATTAATTGAAAGGATGAAAAAGTGTATAAGTATATTCTGCTCTCAGCTTGTATTTCACTAGATTTTACAAAGGAAGCACTGGCTGTGCTAGAGATGTTTCATGAAGGTATAATTTCATATTTGAAATAAGCAAACCATACGGTCAACGGGGGAACAGCTGTCACCAATCCCACTGTTGTTTCCAGAGAGGTAGCAGAGTTAGTCTCTTGAAATAAAATCCACTTCATTGGGTGCACCAGGTACAAAATTTTGTATGATCATACATGTATGATATAAGGCAGGCAGGCAGGAAGAATCCTTTCAACAATGTGCAAATGTGAACTGATTCTGATACGGAACGGAAAGTATAGGGAACCACCATCTGACAACCATCAACCCCCCCCCCAAGCCGGATCATAAGGAAGATACAGAGAAATCGGTTGCGCTCGAATCCTCTTAAGCTGGTGAGATGAATCGTTCTTCCAGCCGCCTATAGGTCTAATTGAAGGGACGCCCCAGGCTTCGGGGGAACCCGCGCTAGTGTGCAGCTCCCCCCTCCGGCTGTAAATGGTCTTCGGGCTCCTCCGCCTCCGACGCCGGGCTGTCCCAAGGCTGGAGTCGGCCGAGCCCTATAAAGGGCTCGGGCGTCAGAGGTTCGCGGCCAGCGGTGCTGAAGCCCGCCAGAGAAGACGATGCGCAAGCAGTCCACCGGCGACGCCCTGGTCTGGGGCTACAGCAAGGAGAACGGTGAGTGGGGAGAAATGCCCAGCGGGAGCCGCTTTCCATCCTGACACGCCCCCTTTAACTGCTCACCCCACAAACTGAAAGGGGGCTGCAGCTCCGTGCTCCCCTCTGCATTCAACCGAACTGAGGAAGGAGCGTTTTTCCAAACTGTCGGGCAGGATTCATGTCGCTTCGAGAGGTTGCCTTACCTGGTCACTCGATTCTTTTTGATGCTATTAAACAGGGCATAAGATCTCAAAGAAAGACACTTTTCCCCCCACCAGGTTTTCCCTTTTTCGGGTGCATTGTAGGTAAGATGGACCACAACTCCTATCATCCCCACTGGCTGTAGATTTATTGGAGTTCTTGTTCAACACATCTGGAAGGTTCCAGTGAAGGATGTTTAAGAAATATTGCTTGGAGTGATAACAAGAAAACATATTCTTAGTATGATTGAATATGTTTAGGAGACCAAATTAACTAGATTGTTTGCTTATCTATCTCAGAATTGAATTTTGGATTTTTCTGGATTTTTGATGGAAGACTGTCATTGTTTGTTACCTTATCCTTGTTAGGAACTGAGGATGGCAAAGACTGAAAGTAGACCCATTTTTGCATGCACTATGATGTTTCTTGCCTTTCTTGCCTGAGAGGAGAACAATTTTTATTTTTCATTTATTATCATAGGAAAAGCATAGGACACTCTATCTTCTTAAAAGATCGATGTGTTATCACACCTTTCTTCTAATGCTGGACACACTGGAAACTTCCTGGCACTCACCTGCTGTATCCTGTAGCAGCATATTAACTATGGCAATGTGATACTTTCCAGACAGGGTATCTGGGATGTTTGTTGCACATGTATGCATGTTAAAAAAAGTCAAGATGGTGCCCACAAACATGCAATCAACCCCCCCTTTTTAAATGTGCATTGGGACTCATGTATAAAAAAAGGACAGGGGTTTGATCCTGTATTATGGCTGCCATTTTGATTTTCTGAACCCCTTTCCTGAGGAAGGAGAGATTTCAGGATAAAAATCTCTGTTAAAGGGCTGAAGTCTTAAGGGCAGACCATCCTTTTTATGAATGGCCTCTGCCCCTTTTAATATATAGTGTGAGACAACATTTTCCCCCAAATGGTTGCAAATGTGTTGGATTATGGTTTCCATGGCCGTTTGCTGTTGCATGTGCTGGCTGGGACTGATGGCAGTTTAGAGACTTAAATACGTGGAGGGTTCGAATTGCCTATCCCTGTTGTGTGTGCAAATAACGGTGTATATCCCAGCACTGTTGCTTTTGTTCTTTTCGTCAGTTAGAATAATACTAATATTAGTGATAATACTGTATGCCTGAAATGTATAGGTTGTTATTGTTTTTAACAATAATTAGTATAGTATTTAATGAGAATAATGTAGAGCGCCTTAACATTTCAAGGTGCTGAATAGTACTGAAAAAAACCAGTTTTGATCAAACAATCATATGTAATAATACAGGGGAAACTATGGTACTCTGTTTCCCCGAAAATAAGTCCTACTTCAAAAATAAACCCTAGTATGACTATTTAGGCTGCTCGTAAATATAAGCCTTACCCTGAAAATAAGCCCTAGTTAAGATCGTCAGCCAGACAGACGCATTTACAGAAAGTACATCAATTGCAACTGGAGACGAAGTAGCAAAAATATGCCCTACCTCCAAAATAAGCCCCGGTGCGTATTTTGTAGTAAAAATTAATATAAGATCCAGGCTTAGTTTTGGAGGAAACACGGTATTAAGTGAAACTTAATACTTGTTACTATGTATAGCAAACATATGCATATATATATCCATATCCACATACATACATAACATATATATTATACTATGTATAACAAACAGCTTAGTGTCTTTTGCATTTGTTCTTAATATGATGTTTGGCTTTAATTTAAACCACTTTATGCTTGACAATATTGGCATTTTAGAAATTATAGTTAATACTGATATAAATAGCATTATTTTTAAAAGTTTAAATTTAAATGAGAGTATCAGTAATCTCCAGTCAATAGTGTATAAATTCCCATGAGCTCAAGTAATGTTTTTATGTTTTATAGTAATACACTAAAACTGGAAAAGAAAGAAGAAAGTAGCAGGATAGAAAATAGGAGAATATTCCCAGCAAGGGGGAAATTCTTTTGCTTATAACGCTACATTTTAATACATGCAATTCAAGAGGGAAAGGCCTTCAGGAAGCCTATAGTGGAAACTGCCTGATAGATGAGATCAAATTTTCTCCCTTGCTATAATTAAATGGTTTTAGGCAGGTGAGAGATATCAGTACTAAAAAAGAAGCCAAAAATTTTCCACGCAGGAATGTCCGTTCTCTGCAGTTAATCATTTCTTGCCCAATACAGTCTTCAACGAAAGTGAATATACAACACCTTCCTCTACTCTAGCACCACTCTGGTCAATCTCAACCAGTAGGAAAATATCCATTTAGGGAGCCACATGGGAAGACGTAGAATTTGATTTAAGGCAGCCTATGCGCACAGATGACATTCCAGAACCTGTTTTTTATTTAGATTCCAGACTTGCAATATAGCATAAAAATATGATTCATGACTTTGTATAACACTGTGCTTCTACCTACAATTAAGTGGCAACTCTGCTACATTTTAGAAATATAGTTTTGCTATCCTATCTGTTTTAAAGTAAATAGTTTGAAATGCACTTGAGTAAAAGCCCTTTTGACCTTAATATGGCCTGTTTTTAGTAGACATGCAAAAGATTGTTGTGTTAAGATTTCCAGGGACTCACACCTGACCACATTGGAACATTATGCTGCATAAATATATGCAGAATTGATTTCTAAACAGATGTTTACTTTATTCTAAAAAGTGGGCTTGATGAAAAAAATCTAAGCAAAATCCTTACTGTCTGCTATTCCTATGAGGATTTTACAATTTTAACAATGTTAAGTTTAAATAAATGAAAGCTTTCTTATAGCACGCTGATGGAAAGTATTGAGCAACTTCATCCATTTTGTTTCTAATCAGCAAAAGTTTATGCAGTGTGAAAATGATCAATAGCACAGCATGTTTTTAATTTTTTTCTACATTAATCTATATATGAAGTCAACCTCACTGAATTTGGTGGGATTTCCTATCAGATTATGTAGGATTGCAGACTATGTTTTAAATTCAAATCTAGTTTAATTTCTCAATTTCCACTAAGGAATAGAAAGGGTGGTTGAGATTGTAAAAGTACCCCTTGCCTTCAAGATTTAAAATGGCCTCATCAGGGTGCCGTCAGCCAAACAGTGTCGGCTGGCGACCCCCAGGGTGAGAGCCTTCTCTGTGGCAGCTCCAGCCCTGTGGAACGAACTTCCCGTGGAAATACGGACCATCACGGATCTCCTGGTCTTCTGTCGGGCTCTAAAGAGATTTTTATTTACCCAAGTCGGACTGTCCTGATCCCTCTTTTATATTTTAATTCGGCTTTAAATTTCAATTTTTTATATGTACATTTTTTAGCTGGCCAGTATATTTAATTCTTTTAAATAGTTTTTAATTTATTGTATGTTTTGTGTTTTTATTTTTGGCTGTACACCGCCCTGAGTCCTCCGTGAGAAGGGTGGTATAAAAGTTTGAAACATAAAATAAATAAAATAAATTAGTTGAAAATATTCCTGTGCATATGCATGAACAATAAATCTGTTTATTGGAACATCAGATGTGGTTCTGGTCTTTCATGCTTGTCACATGACGCATAAAAGTTGTTTGGGGCAATTCTTAAATGTATAATGTCTAATATAGTAACAAACTATAACACAAAGCTTAAAAATAGGGTTGGCAAAGTCTTCAAAATAGGTTAATTAAAATAAATTAGAATTAACTAAAAATCATACAGGTATTGCCCAATAAGTCTAAATAACATGACTGAGATTTTTTAAAATTGACGCCAACTCTTCCATAAGTGGAATCCCGTATGTAAGACTCCCCCCGGCCACATTTCTCAAGATACTACTCACTTTTGGGGGGATACATAAAGGAAGAAAAGCTCTTATGTGAATCATATTTTTGGATCAGGGACATATGGAAAAATGCATATGTGTAGGCATTCTGATTCTCAGAAAAAAATAAATCTATTTTCCCATGTAAGCACTCTGTTTAACATTTTTTGTAGCACTTCAGAATAAATGCTAAAACAACATATCCTGAAGAAAATCCAATTTTACATTACAGAGACAATTTATGACTGTCCCTCATCAGAAAAAAAAAATAGAAAAAGATTCTCTAAATGTAATTGGAGTGGTATGAGAAGATGTTTAATGTTGTTTTCATTATCAATCCAAAGCAGTTGTTAATTTGGAGAAAATAGTCAGTATCACCCCTCTTAGAAAAAATATTCACCTTTTTTTTAGCAGTGCTGATCTGATAAAATGCAATTTTCTCTTCCAACTGAGCTAAAATAAATAGGAAAACATCAGGAAATGCGGTCCTCAAGAGTTGTATAACATGTTGCTTAGCCCTAAACCAACCTCTCCTTCTTCTTGGTGATTTTCTCTTTTCCACATTAATTTCTCTGCTTGCACTTTGCTGAGAATGTGCTTTGTTCCTGGTAGACAGAGCTGAAATTAATGCAGCTGTGGATTGTGCCCTCTACAGCCTAATTTTAAAAACTCGTAAATGCCGTTAGAGAAGACTTTTTCAAGTGAACTTCAGAGATCATTATGTAACTGAATACAAGAACCAATAATGTCAGCATGCTATAACAACAAGTCACTGTGGTTCAATTTCAAACACTGCTGTGCATTTAATAGGTTCCTGCATGTTTCCACAATGCGTATGTGAGGGCACAATTTAGCAGATTAGCATTGAGAGGTCACATATTCAATAAGAATATGGATATTGTCCTTACCTTTCAAACATATTTGTAACATAGCTTTGGAAAATGCCCTGTTCTCTTGAAAACCAGGGAGGACGAGAAAAAGAGAGATGAATATTTAGAAAGTCCACTTTTGCTCTTTGATATATTTGGTTTTGCATCCCCAACAATCCCTTAATGTCACAGAAAATTCAGAAAAAGCTTTTAAGAAATTTTAATGAAATAGTTTTTAATTGAGGCTAGGGGATGAAAATCTCTCAAATGAAGAAAGCGGGAGTGGCGATTATGTTGACATGAGGAACATATGTACATATGTCTGAATTACTTCCAAGTAAACCTGTACTTTTTTTCTGCCATGACCCCAAAGATAAAATGTGATGTATGTTAAGGAGAAGATGGAAAGCAGATAGTAACTGGGGGACTTGTCAGACATCAGATCCATACGTCAGCATAATATAGCTCCTTCTGTCTTGCAAGATAATTTTCTTCTAAGAAAAGAAGAAAATGACCTTTAATGTAGCCTTATACAAGGGAAAATATACTCTGTGATGCAGAGATGTAAATAATTCCCCAGTTCCTTATTAAACTCTCAATAGCATCCACATTCCCATATTGAATAATAATCAACATCAGTGATATTTTTCTGGCAGGGAACATAGTTGGCCAGAATTCAAGGCACATACTTAAGTTCAATTGATTTCAGTGAGAACCTTAGAGTATACTCCAGTCAACTGGATACTTGCCACTATAGTGAATATCTGTTTCACATATCCTATAGTATAACTAATACAATTGTAAAAATGTAATTCTATAGGGGACAATCAGACATTTTCTGCATTTCAGTTTTTCAGTTTCAACATTAAGTCCAAAATTAGTTATTATTATTTAATTGGGGAGGGGGTAATTAAAATAAACTTGTTTTATTTTGAAATACTATGCACAAACACCTGAAAAAAAAGAAAGAAGGATTAGCCATCTAACTAATCTGTCCGGAGAGAAACCAATTTACAGTGTGCGAAAAACTTCAATTTGTTGACCCTTTGTACATGTTATCCTATGTTGAGCTTCCAAGATTATTTTAGCTTCTCTTAGTCATGCAAAAGCTATAGTGTTTCAAAGCTGCAGATTAGCAATGGCAGCAGTCTATTCCTCTTGGTTATCTGTAGCACCATCTTAGCATCTCAAGGCATAAAAGAATATTATCCGTGTGACAGTTATGGCTGAAATCATCTATTCATGCGATCAGCACTCAAAAAAAGGAGCTTCAGCTTCAGTTCAAGACATTTCTTTCCTTTTGTTAAAAATGTGAAAATGTTGCATGTTATGGTAAGCATTATATGAAAATTTTAGTAAAACTGTGAGTTAGAATGCATCTTTGTGGTTGAAATTTACCAGCCCTTTGTAAAGGTGGATGACCATAAGCAAAGGCAACCTATGAAGTGATTCTTTCTCACTTAATTTTCATCACAAATAATGTGCCCTTCTGATTGCATGAAATCATCAGGAGTATCTCCAATTACAGTGTGCAACCTCTGATCAAAATGACTTCTTTCTTTTATTCAGAATCAGGGTTATAGGAGGAAAATGGAAATTGTGTAAGTGTGTGTGTGTGTGTGTGTGATATAGATATAGGGAAGAAGCGGAAAGCACAATAGTTATGCATTACAAATGTCAGGTTGCTGGGGAAGTGTATATATTCATATTTAATAATTTCTAAGATGGAATTGTGATTGTAATAATGGCTCATTCATATCTGCATTTCATTTAAACGCAGTGTTTTGAATCAGTGAACATTTGTCAAAGATATTATTGCTAAACTTTTTTTTCTTCCTATGGCCACTGAGGTAATGACAGGCATTACATTACCAGCAAAACTGCATGACTTGCTGATACTTCCATTTTCCTTAGCTGCTTATGAAATAATCAAAATGTGTGCATGAAATGGCGTCCTACTCTGAATTTATTTTAATACAGCCAGGCTTATAGAGAGAAATGAAGAAGCGCGTTAGGCCTCAGACATGAGAGACAATGACTTCACACAAAGCTGAATTTTACTAGCAGGAAAGATGGATATATGAGTATTAGACTCTTCATAGCTATAGGAGGGATAATCTTTCAATCAGATTAATGAGAAAATATATTGCATGGGCCCTACAGCACTTTTTGCTTTCTAGACTAATACGTGATTTAAATCCCCAAAGTACATTTTCGGCATTACAATATCCTTTGATAATAATGTCGCTTGCACAAAGATAGATAAAAATAAAACAGTCCCCCTTGATTTTCCATTTTAGATTTGAAGTATATTTTTGGTCGTTGTCTCGCAAAGGAGGAAATTCTATTGAGAAGAGTCACATTTAATAAGGCAAAGAAAATTTTCTAATTATGCTACCTGTCAAGATTTGAATCTATGGGAGAGCAACTACAGTTGAAGAAATAGATGAGGCAATTGCATATACTCTAGTTTCCTTGGTATATGATTACAGTTTGTGCTTATATATTGGTTAATGTAAATCAAGCAAACATACCAATGTGTGCCTAGAGATAAACATCAAGAGGCAGATTTCAAAATGGATTCTGCAAACCAAATTGCAGGCTTTTTAGTAATCAAATCTCCCCAGCTTCCTTGTATTCTACACAGAGATGGAAAAATAGTGCAAACTGATGAAAATTAAAGGCTCTGAAAATATGCAGTGAAGTAAATAAATATATGGTATTAAAAAAATTCAGTGACAGAATTAATACGATGGTGTGTGTGTGTGTGTGTGTGTGTGTGTGTGTGTGTGTGAGAGAGAGAGAGAGAGAGAGAGAGAGAGAGAGAGAGAGAGAGAGAGAGAGAGAGAGAGCGAGAGAGCGCTTGCTTGTCTGTCTGTCTGTCTATGTTTCTGTGTGTTTCTGTGTGTGAAAGGGAGAGGGAAAGAGGGAGGGGTTTTTTATTAGGACAAAGGGAACTCAAAGAGAAAAAAATAGCACACCTACTAAAGCCCATAAAATTTGTGCAACACTTATTAAAATCTATCTAGTGACTATAAATATACCTCTGAAAGTTCTTATACATTGTCCTTCAAGGATTTCTGAGGCACGATTCATTGTTGAGGTCCCTTCAGACATTATTCTTGGTCACGACGCTGAATTTTAGTGAAACTACAGAAGCAAGGAAAGGTCCTCATGTTGTTATTTTCCATAATAGATATTTGTGCAGATCTGCAGCTTATCATTAATAATAATACCTCGGCATCCATTAGAGCAGAAGAAATCTAAAATCCACCACAGTTCAGTATTTTTATTAGGACCAGCTAAAATGCCAGAGAATAGGGGGGGAAAATGCTTTTGAGCTCTTCAGATTTTTCTTCTTCTAGGCATTTAAATAAAATACAGCGGACAGCAAACAAAGAACAAAGGAGAAAAGTTAGGAATATTTCAGCACAAGTTTACCTTTTCCTTGCGTTGAAATATGAAAGGAATTTGCAAACATAGTGAGATAAGATGATTCCTCAGTATCTTATATCCATAACAACCCAATCAATAAAATCTATTTAAAAAGAATAAAAAGTGGCCCATATTAAAGAATTATGTTGCCTAATAACATAGTTAATAAAAACAAATTATATCACAAACAGGAAAAATTATTTTTGGAAGCTGTGTCTTATGCATTTTCAATTAAAACCTTTTTTTAAAAAAAATGGCTAAATCATGATTAATAACTATTCTCTTTGTGATGAATTAAAACAAAATCTGCCTACAGGACCAAGTTCTACAATTCTTCAATCTACATTTCTTTATAGTTCTTGAATTGAACCCAGGAAAGCAAACAAACAAACAAACAAATTTTAAGTTATGGGAAAGGACATATAATAACAACAATGGTTACAGAAGGATTTTATGCTTAGGAAAAGCATTTTTTTACTTAGGAAGAAGATGGGGAAAATCTTCATTGTTCCCTGATAACCTGAAATCTTGCTCATTAGAGATGGAAGGGATGTGTTAGATTTACTACGTATGTTCACAAAGAACTGGTAGAATCATTCCCTATTTTCTGATCTTCTGTCCTGTATGAAAACTTGACACATTAATATATACACATTAGATGTAACAATTCCTTGGCTTCCATTGTGGTGGCACTAAACATTTCCAATATTTTGATAGATAACCTTTACTAAGAATTATATAGAGCAAGTACATCTCCATTAACTCTGCTGGGCTTCTAAGATGTTTACTGCTTTCTATAATAAGGTCTAAAAAGAGGGGGTTGTTTGTTTGTTTCATGCCTTTAAATCTGTTGACTCCTGGACAAATCCCTGCTGTTTTTTTGGCAATATTTTGGAACTGGTTTGCCATTGCCTGATTGGTAGGGCTGAAAGAGAGTGACTGGCCAAAGATCATCCAGATGGTCTTATGTCTAAGGCAGGACTAGAACTCAGGGTCTTCTGATTTCTAGCCTGGTAACTTTGGCTCTCTTCCCTGTATTGGAGGCATACTTTGCAGTGGTTTTGCTTTCAGGAGATATATTTATACAAAGTAGTCCTGCAGGATACTTGTTTCATCCTATTTATTTAGACGTGTACGTTCCTTCAGGTTTCTATTCTATCCTTCATGCTTTTTATTATCTACACAAAACAAAATTGTTAACTAACATTTTAAAAGTACAGACTCATTTGTATGCTGATTCTCTTCTAATATTCCCATGGAAGGAAGGCAAAGACATTTTACACTTGCTGTTAGCAGTGGTTAATGTTAGCAATGGTCCAAATAACGCTGATAAATTATAACTAAATATGTCCAAGACAATTGTTCCTCCAATAAGTAGGAAGGATTTCATTTTGAATTTTTAGATTCATGCTTTAAGGGGACTTTTACACCAAACATTAGATGTGGCATTTGAGTAGTATTCTATGGCCAGAAATGCATCAATTGTATCCTCTTTTTTTGCAATGTATGGCAGTCTAAACCTTTGCTATTTTACCTTCATTATTGCAACACCTTCTTGCTATAGCTATTATTATTATTATTATTTTTAAAGAAAAGTTTGGAATTATAGCTTAGAATGCTCAACCATGTTTATTACAGAATAGAATAATATAGCATATAGCAGAATAGTACCTTTATGCAGTGCCCATCAAGATGCATGGATCATTAAACCAAAATTGCCACCATCATCCCAGTTGCTGATGATTAAAAAAAAATCTAATTGGCTCCCACTCATATTATTTCAGTCTGACCTGAGAATTTCTAGGCATTTAATGCTAGCTTTCCCCATTCTTGCTTTTGCCATAACATCTTTCTCTGACAGCAACTTAGAGCAGTTTGGTAGGAATATTAAATGTGGAGTAAAGAGCTGTGTTCTCTCACCTTAATGTAAAGTGAGATTCACACTTAAAATCGCATATTATTAATGACATCTAAACAAATTGTTTACTTCTGCATGCATATATGGACACAATGGGTCAATTTGGAGTAGTTTCTAAGGTTTTTGAAATGGGAATAAAATGCATAGTTTGATCTGTCCCGATTCAAACTTTTTGACACAGTTGGAAACTGGATGATATAGCATATAAAAAAGGGTACAGAACCCAGACTTTTTTGTTATTTGCATCAGCATTCATGTAAGGAGGAGAATTAAAATTGGTAAAACTGTGGTTATAGGAATACAATCAAAACTCTGCCCCTTTTGTGCTGCAAACCTGTTCAAAGAGTAGGGCTTGGATTGTACTACCATGATCACTGCCTTGCCTCTTTGACCCTAGCGTGCAGATACCATTGGTTTCTTGACTAAGAAAATATTCAACAGGACAAGAAGGATAAAGGAGTTTATTGGAATTGGACATCATTAAACATTTGACGGAAGTATCCTGCTAAGGATGCTGATATAGTTCCACTTCACTTTGCTTAAGAAAATGAAACTACACTAGCTGTAAAGTGGCATGTATAGATTGGAATACAGTTGTAATCTCTATTCTCCATCACAAATTGTTTTTTTCTCCTGCTGAAGAATGAAAGTTGATGGAACTTCTTCCTTGTTAGTGTTAGCTTTTCTCTCCCCTCCACATTTTGTGATACAAAATACTAAAAATTATTCTCACCAATTTTCTTACTAGATTAGTAGTATAATTTAGTTTAGGCTTGCAAGATGTTATGTTCTGTTTTGTGCTCTGGGAAGTGGAGGGGGAAGAGGGATAGAGGGGATGGGATGGAGTGTGGGGGAAGGGGAGGGGAGG
>JANHFO010008182.1:325530-340625 GCA_032468095.1 Pareas carinatus | reverse complement strand
TGTGTTTATAAAACTTTTAAATAAAAAAAAGATTGGCTGGAAATATTTTTCATCATTATTGAGGAAGCAGTCATACCTATATTCTTCTGTGCTCTAGGAATCTATTTATATTGGTCTCTGATACCACTGAATTGAAAATCACATTTTTTAGAAATAAATTTGATGGGATTCAGCAGAATTTCTCTTGCTATCTCTGCTAGTTTACAGAAGAAACAAGAATTTATATACAACTTTTTTCAAAGGAAAGAGTAGGCTGAAAGTTAGCTTCCTGTCCTTTTTTCTCTGTCCCCAAATTCAGTTTGCTGAGTAAAATAAAAAACAATTCAATAAGATAACAAAGGAGATAATAAAAAATTGCATATATAGAAGTTTCTGGATCCTGCTCAATAGCTTTCTAAAATATTGGCTAGTCATGCAAAGTATGCATATAGTATAAATCATTATTTAGTTAATTTATTTATTTAGTAGTCTCATATTTCAAAAGAGACAAAGTAAAGAGGAAACCTAGGCAGGATATATGAAAAAAAGTTGCTTGTGATAGAGATCTAAATGAAACTTCCTCATGTATTTGGTCCGGTTTCAATATTTGTTCAGAATTTGCATACCAAGACTTCTGTATCTAGACAGATTTATCTTTATGAAATGAAGACGCTTGTGCTTTTTTGCCCATCATTAATGTTAAAATATAATTTCCCAAAACTTTTTTTATTCACCCTAACCCATTCAGTGTGGGAAAAAATGAGACAGCCAAAATAAGCAGATGTAATCAATGAGTACTAGAAGATCAATGGTGGGAAAGACCTGTTAGTAGGCAAAAAAGTAACAAGAGTCTAAATAAACAATAATAACACCACATACTGCCATAATCCTTCCTGCATATCATACATTGTTAACCCTATCTTTTTTAAAATAATTTAAAATCTGAGAAAATATATTTATGGGTATTGACAACTTCTCAATATACTTAGGACATATGACAACTTTACTAACCTTTAAATGGACATCTTGACAGCTACACCCAGGTAGGAAAAACTGACTGGTGGTAGCCAAATTGTCCTTCAGGAAATAGGAAGAGCAAACTCTGCATCTCATCTGTCATGAGAACAATTAATCGATGGAGCAACTTGCTTCCAGAAGTTGTGAGTGTTCCATCCCTTGAGGTTTTCACGAAGAAACTGGACAGTTATTTGAATGAAATGGTATAGAGTTTCCTGCTTGAGCAGGGGGTTGGACTAGAAGACCTCCAAGGTCCTTTTCCAGCTCTTTGTTTCTGCTATTTTTTTGATGTTAACCAAGAAGCTCACAGGCAGAATGGCCAGTGGCAAAAATGTTTGTATTTAAACAGATGTTTTGGGTAACTGCATTTCAGTGGTTGATGGAGTAATCTTCCTCCCTGTCTCCCCCCCCCTCTGGGTATGTGTGACAGACACAGACACACAGAAACACATACATACATACAGCCATATAAATATGCAGTTGGGAGAAGCAGATTCTTGACTGGTTTGTTTGTCTTTATTTCATACACATATAAGCACACCTTTTTAAATAGTTGATATAGCATTTGAGGAATCATTAGGATGAAAGGCACTATAAATGAAATATCGTTAAAAATAAGATAAATAAATGGAAAGAAAAGGCAGATAAATCTAGGCAGATCTCCCAGTTATTTCTAACTAGGCAAAGAAAAAGGCCTTGAGCAGATTATCTCCCTTAAGCTTGCCTTTCAGGCCTTGTGTCCTGAATTTATTCAGGATTAATCCTCTACTTCAAAAGAGATGTTGCTACTTAGACACCAATACATTTCCTTCCTGTACTCTATCTATTGCCCTTTTCACCCCAGTAAAACTCAGTGGGGGTAGGTTGAATGTTCTTTCTCAGTCCATGGTGAGTCCTATTATAGTGTAATGGGTCTTTTTCAGACATATCAGGTACCTTCACAGGTATCTTTGGTAAACGTTGATCCTGTTTCTTCAATAGTCAATAAGATTCCATCCAACAGAAGCATTTTCTCCTCCCTTCCCTCTGAACCTTTGATTGGAAACATGTATAAAGAGAAGCTGGATCAGACAATACTTTCCACTTTCTTTTTAGTGTCCTACTATTCTGAAAACTGAAATGGTTTTGCTTCACTTGTACAGTGCTCTCTAAAAGGCTACAGAGTACTAAGACAACATTTCTTTTTAAAGATTATTAAGTCTGTTTTTCAAATCTTGCTCTTCTGTGATGATTGATTTTAGACTGCAACAGCTGCTCACTGTAAGATCCTCATCATCCTTCATTGTCTGTATTTTAAAAGTATTAGTGAATTTTCTTCTAGGTCTGCTCTCTATTAAATCAAAGGAAGAAAAAGAGATGACCTTTCAGCTGAAACTGTTATAGAACTATCCAGAAATCCAGATTGGACTGGACAGTACTGACTGATCTGGTTTGCTTGTATGGATTAATCCTGCATTCCTCCTCATTATTTGGAATATTTCCCCTCCATGCTGTATGCCTGTCTGCTTGTTGAATTCCAGCCATTCAGTCTCACTAACATAAATTGTATATTGTCTTGCAAACATAGAGAAAAATATCTAGATAAATGAATAGAAAAAATACTGTAGCATCCTGAGTCGTCCAGACTGACAGGAGCCGAGTCAGTTAAACGTTCCCGCCCGGTTGAATGGTTTGAACTGTTGTTTTAAATGTGTTCTATTTTGTGATTGGTTAAGGCGCGCCGACCACGCCAAATATAAACTCAGGCAGCAGCAGTTTTGCTGCTGCCGGTTCCTGCTGTAGTAATACTGAATAAACCTGTTGAAAGCACGAGCGACTCTGCCTCTTCAGTTCTACGTTACTACAGAACACTTTTGGTATCACAAAAGAGAATTCATACTGGAGAAATGCAGCAAGTTTCCATCTTTGCCAATATAAGGACTAAGTTAAACTTTTTTTGTGAAACAGAGTGTGCAAAGCAATCCCTGTGTAAGTCTGTCACTTGAATGGGCCTGGCCGTTTTCATTCCCATAATAATGAAGCATTCAGTAGAAAACACTTGTTTTAAAAATATAATATTTTCTAAAAATGACAGATGGCACTTCAAAGGCAAACTTCTGATCTTCTAGTTTCCTCCTTTTAAAAAATAATGGAACATATGAATGCTGCTGATTAGGGGATAAAAATAAACATCTTCAATTTTACGCTACCTCAAGCATTTAATACATACTAAAAATGTTTCCAAAAGGACTGAAATTGAAGAGTTGGTCGGTTTGTTTGAGTGGGAGGAGGTAATCAGTGGGTTAGATTAAATATCTGTATTTCAAGGGAGCTCAGTATGTCAAAGTGGGTTTTTTTCAAAGCCATTGATAAGTTACAATAACTGACATCTCAAGAATAATAAGAGAAAGAAACACTTTCAACCCTGACATTTATTTGTTTGTGCATGTCTCTTTGTGTGTAGGTGTATGTGCATGTTCAACCTTTATTTTAATGCTTTATTTAAAACTATGGGAAGAATTCAGAACTTTTCTATAGAATTTTTAACTGGAGCTTGACACAGAAAAGTGTTACTGTCCCTCAGCCTCCATTACCTATTGTGATTAGCAGTCATTTGTGAATGATTTATGGATGCATTGTATTTTGATTTTTTGAGTCCCATGAACAGCAAATTTATAAGGTAATAATACAGTTTAGTACAGTGGTCGCCAACCTGTGGGCCACAGACCACCAGCGGACGGCAAGGAAATCCGAGTGGTCCATGGGAAAATTTGGAGATTTGAATTTCTTTTAATAGTTGATGAAGAAACAGCCTGCTGCGCTCCTCAGTGGGCAAAGAAATGTCCCGCCACAGCAATGAGCATGGCCACGGGTGGGAAAATAGCTTGAGCACTGCTTGGTGGGCGAAGGAACAGCCCTGCTGCTGCAAGGAGCGTGGCCAGTGGGTGGGTGAATGGCCCACTGCGCTCCTCGGGAGATGAAGGAACAGCCCATCGAGAGAGAAGCACGTGGAGTGACCCAGCAGGCTGACCTGCGGCCGAGAGTGGAACATGAGCAGTGGGGTGAGTGAAGTGTGTGTGTGTGTGTGTGTGTGTGTCTGTGTGTAGTGCCAGAGCACTCTCTCTCTCTCTCTGTGTGTGTGTGTGTGTGTGTGTGTGTCTCATTCCCTCTGTGTGTGTCCGTCCCTGTCTCTCTTTCTCTGCCTGCCTCTCTTTCTGTCTCTCGTTCTCTCATTCACTTTTTCTCTGTGTGTATGTGTCTGTCTCTCTTGTTCTGTCTCTCTGTGTCTCTGTCTCTCTTTCTCTCTGTGTGTGTGTTTTTCTTTCTCTCTGTGTGTGTGTCTCTGTGTGTCTCTCATTCTCTCAGTGTGTTCGTGAGTTTGTCTCTCATTCTCGCTCTCTCTCTCTTTTCCCCTCTGTTTGTCTTTCTCTTTCTCTCTTTCTCTTATTATATATCTCTCTGTCTTTCTTATTCTCTCTCCCTTTCTCTCTCTTTTTGTTATAATTTTTGTTATAATTAAATAA
Organism: Pareas carinatus; assembly: GCA_032468095.1. NCBI lineage: Eukaryota > Metazoa > Chordata > Lepidosauria > Squamata > Pareidae > Pareas > Pareas carinatus. The sequence goes on along the minus strand of JANHFO010008182.1, from coordinate 336,126 downwards.
GCTTTTTAAATTTTGTTATATTAAATAGGTGCCTTTTATATTAATAAAATGGAAGTTCTCTGATCATTATTTTACAAATGGATGTACCTTTTTTTTAAAAAAAAAATTCGTATTGGTGGGCCTCGGGATTTCCAATTGTGAATTTGGTGGTCCCCGAGGTCAAAAAAGTTGCAATCCAGATATAAGGTGGCCAACTTTATAGGCCTTGAAAGTGGGGGGAGGAAATGACTTACAGCCAGTCATCACACTTAAAGCAACTAAAGGGTCCAAAAAACAGCCAAGTTCAAAAGGGAAGTTTATTTAAGGTCACAATAGTTTAAGTAGAAAATATATACACAAAGATCGGGCATACCGTTTGGGGGAATGGCTGGGCTTATTTCTTACAAAAAAAACAACAACCACCAACTCACGAGTGTGCAAGATACCACGGTGCCAGAGCCGGAATGATCCGGAAGGGCCGGCTCAGCCATCGGGATCAGGATATCAAAGGGGATTTACGGAAACGCCTGCCCGCGTTCCCCATGGCAGCCAAAGGCATTCTTTTCCGAGCTCTCCAAAATGAGATCCTGGCCTGCGTCGGCTCTTTAAAGTACGAATATCGGGGTGCAAAGACGTTCGCCATCCAGAGAGCTGTGCAATAACACACACACCCTCCCTCCAAGCAGCCCTTTTCCATGGGGGGGGGGACGACGTCGTCAGAGCTGTGGGGGTGCCCAGGGCCCCTCTAGCCAAGCTAATCCGAGGACTTGGTGGTGAAGACCGGGGGCAGCACCCGTTTGGAGTGGGCTTTCACCCAAGGGTGCTCCATCACGGCTTGCAACGGGAGGCGCTCGTCTGGGTCATAACGCAGCAGCTTCGAAATCAGATCCCTGGCGCCTTCGGAGACGATGGGGGGGAACTGAAGATCTACCTGTTCGGAACGGGAAGCAGAGCCAAGGTGAGCGAGCAACCGCAACCAGGAAGGCACGGAGAAGCCGCTGACGCTAACAAACCTCGTTTAACCTAGCAGGTGGCCTGAAACCCCAGGCATCACGGTTAGTGCAAAGGTAGAAGGCCGAGTTATCGGATCCTCGCGGGCTCCTTATCCTGGACCGTATAAGTCATCCGGGGCCCTACGACCACAACTGGGCCCGAAATTTCCATCGCTAAGCTAGACAGTTGTTAAGTCAGCTTGGCCCCTCCCTCTTTTTTAATAGCCTTTCTTGCCACTGTCGCGACGTGAATCGCCGCCATTGTTGAGTGTGTCACAGTTGTTAAATGACACTCGTTATTTTACCACCCTCCACCCCCTCCACGTTGACTATGCTTGTCAGACGGTCACAAAAGGGGATCTCACGATCTCGGGACACGGCCACCGGCACAAAATGTGAGTCAAACGTCCAATTTCCCCCTCATCGCAAGTTAAAGTTTTCTTTTATTTCTACTGTGAAAGGGAAACCGCGTAGATCTGCTCTCCCATTTCCTCAACACCCACCCACGGGGCCCACCTCAATCGCCACTGAAAATGTCGTGGTTTTTGTTTCCTATTCTGCAAGGTAGATCCTGGAGTAAGTGCAAAATGCAAAAATCGACTGACGGGAAATGCCAAACCCACAGCATAATTAAAATACAAAAATATTTTATAATCTTGAACTATCCAAAGGGGTAATGTCCGCTGTTTTTTTTTGGTAAAACCTTGGAACCACGCAGCTGATTTCTTAAATCTAGCCCATGTCAACGTCCCAGAACTATGAATGAAATTAATTTAGCTTCATTATTTGGATGCTTCCCGTCAAAGTTTTCCACAAAATCGGGAACATCATCAGCTTTTTCATCAATATCTTCTACTTTTGGGACTTTGCTATCCGACGCTTGTCTTGGGAACGACTCCGCTAACTTTCGAAGACTTGTTAAAACAATCGGCCCCCACAATTGGCTTAAAATGCCCGGTCACATTTCCGGGATCGGTTTTGCCTTCGGCATGACCAGTAATTACAAAAATATTTGCGGAGCGTGGACTTTTGGACTGTTGACAGGAATAACCGTCCCATCGTCTTTTTTATCACATTCACCTCCTTCCATGCCGGCAACATCGTTTCCTGCCAATGTTTTGAGTGCACTCTGAAGTTTTTTTTAATGCCACACAGGGCGACAAGATGGCGGACAGGTGGGGGCAGGGAGGCAAGCACCCAGGTTTTGATCACGTGACTACGCGAAGGCGGCAATGGCCGTTAAGTGTGAAAAACGGCCCTACCTCCCTTTTCTTGGTGCCGCCGTAACTTTGAAAAGTCACCGACGGAATGTCTGTACATCGAAGACGACCTATATTTTTATATCTTAATAGAAAGGATGTGAGTGGATTTAAAGAAAGCCCGTTTGGACTCGTGCGAAGGAGGCCACGAATTCCAATCCTCTCTCAGCCAAGAATGTTTGTCTTGAATGTTTCCAAGGCGCTTTTTTATTTAAAGAAGCAACTGGATTATCTTTTGTTTTTTCCTTGAAGACGTTTCGCATCTGATTCAAGGAGCTTCTTCCGTTTTGACTGAATGGTGGAGGATGGAAGGATTGTTGTTGGTTGTTAGTACTCTCTCTGAGAGCCGTTGAGGCCACTTGAAGGGCACAGATTAAACCTCCAAGCAGTCTCAACAACCCTCAGAGAGAGTGCTAACGACCAGATCACTGCAAAGAATATAGGATGGCACTTCAGGGGGGAAAACCTCCGTTCCAATGGAGGCCCTTGACATCGTGTCTTACAAGATTTGAAATTCCTCCTGCAAAGATATCTCCCTCCTGGGAAGGAAGCCAAAAGAGGCGGGAGTCGCTCGGCACCCAAATCTGGGCTATGGGGGAGTGGGGGCGTGATCAAAAGCATCCCAATGTTGGAACTGCTCCAAAGGTTCTCGGGCGTGTCTAGCGGTGTTCAGGCGAGCATTATCGTGAACCAACCCCGCACTGGATGTCAGCATGCCCCCGATGTTTGCGTCGCACCGTTTCGCCGAGGACAGTGCGCTTCACAAGGCGGTGACAGGGCGGCTTCATTCCCAGGAGGGAGATTTCTTTGCAGGAGGGATTTCAAACCTTGAAAGGTGTTATGACAATTGCCTCAATTTCAACGGCGACGATGTCGAAAAGTCATGTCGTGTTGTAGTTTTCTAATGTATAATAAAAGTTCTGTACCTGCGAGGGTCTGTCATGGATAACCAGAGGTTTTTTTTCCCCAAATTATCCTCGTAAATCCTTCCATCCTCCACCATTCAGTCAGAATAGAAGAAGCTTCTTGGATGAGAAGTGAAACAAGAATAGCTTGTGAATGTTTACAAATCAGTCCTTTCAGGAGTCCCAAGAAGGCTCCACGCCCATCTGCACTATTCAGGGTATTCTGAGGGCACGGATAAACCTTCAAGTGGTCTCAACGACTCTCAGAGAGAATACTAAGGGCCAGAGGACTGCAAAGGAATATAAATCCTTCACCGTTCAGTCAGAACTGAAGAAGCTTCCTGGATGACCTTGTCTTGAATTAAGCTAGTCTTGGGCAGAACCCTGTCCGTAATAGCAGCCAGGCTCACCGACTTGATCCCCTGATAGGTCTTGGAGTGGCTTGTGCTCTCGAAAGGAGGATGCCCCACCAGGAACTCGTAGCACAGGATCCCGATGCACCAAAGGTCCACCTTCTCGTTGTGGGATTTGTCTTCGATCATCTCGGGGGCCAGGTAGTCCAGAGTGCCGCACATGGTCTTCCTCCTGCGGCAGAAGAAAGGGGCTCAACCAAAGCTGGCGGTCCCGAGAGAGCCCAGAGGAAGCATCTCATGCTCAAAATCACCCACTCGGCCACCCCATTCCATACGGGGTGGAACTGACCCACCTGAGCGAGGGGGCGTGCACCGACCAGCCAAAGTCGGCGATCTTCAGTTCTCCCATCAGCCCCATCAGCAGATTCTCGGGTTTGATGTCGCGGTGGATCACCTTCTTGTTGTGACAGTACAGAAGGGCATCGGCCAGCTCTTCCATGAACTGCAGAGATGGGCAAAAAATTGGAATTTATCGGCCCAGTGTGTCTGAACACACAAGGAATTGGTCTCCCGTGTACACACTCTATACTTACATACAGCCTACCATGGACAAACTGTGATTACAATCCTAAGACTACAATTGACAAACAGTGATCACAATCCTAAGATACATTCATCATCATAAAGTACAATCATCATGTCACAAAACACCTCGTCATGTCGAAATTTCAAAACATTTGTGACAAACCATGTCACAAAACACATTCATCGTGCCATACAATTTTTAATTTATTTTTTTTTAGGTTTAGGACAGTCTATATTTGAACTGTCATAGAAGACCAGGAATCAATCGGCAAGTCAAAGTAGGATACCAAAGGACACAACTATTACATATTGTAAGATGTAAGATGTCATACAAATAAGTAATAAGAAAGATGAGAAGGGTAATCGTGATATATTTCTACTAGATAATTTAACCGTGTTATCGAAGTTAGTAGTTTAGCAGATTGATGGCATGGGGGTAAATTGACTGATTTGGTTTGCAATGCCCTGTATCGGCGACCGGAGGGAAGAAGTTGAAACAGATGATGTCCACGGTGTGAGGGGTCCATAATTATTTTCACCGCCCTCTTTCTGGCTGGTGAAAAGGCGGCGGGGTGTGTGTGTGTGTGTGTCGATGATGCCACCCTCTAAGACAATCTCCCCCAACTGCCCGTTTGGTGCACGAAGGAAGGGGAGAGACTGTCCCAAACCCACAGCCTCGATAGGAAACCTGAGCTTAGAATAAATTATTCTGAGGTCGCTGGTGCTGGCTGAACCTGGGGTGGGGTGGGGTTTTCTTGCAGACGTTTCACAGCCCAACTAGTTAACACCAACAGTGCTACAAGTGGAGTGGGGTTTGCTGTCTGCTTACGGAAATGTTCTTGATGATGCTTGATTAGGATGTTAGTAACGTTTGGTGCGTTTTGTCTGAGTTCTTTGATTTGGGGAATTGTTTACTTGACTGTTGGTCCAGTATGAATCTCTGCTTATCTGGGTGTTGATGGCTGGCAAGCATTTGTGGTCTTTTGGCATGCACTGTAGATGTTCTTTAGCCCTATGTGCCTGTCGATGGCTGATCTGTCAGAGAGCCAGGCTGCCAGGAATTCTCTTATCATTTTTTGGACTTGACTTGTTCTAGGGATGCTCATCGTCCCCCAGCTGAAACGACGGCGAAGTCTATCCATGTGTTGCAAAATTAACAAATGCCTAATTAAGGCACCACCAAGAACACTCCCACCAACAATGGCAGGACAACCTACTATATAGTACCGTGTTTCCCCAAAAATAAGACACTGTCTTATATGAATTTTTGCACCCAAAGATGCGCTAGGTCTTATTTTCAGGGGTCAACACTCGCTGACACTGATGATGTTACTTATTGTGGTCATGAAACGTCTCCCGAGAAAACGGCCAAGCTTGAGGGAGCCATAAGGATCCCACAGTTCAACCCCGAGCGACGAAGATTATCTAAATACAGTAAGCGATTAAAAGGGAGCCCCATGCCTGCAGTCACCAGTTAACCGACATTGGAATGCCATCAAAAGAGAGAGAGAGAGAGGCCTACAACCGCCCACTTTTTCCTCATCAAAGGTCAAAAACATCCAAGTTCCCGGCCCTCAGGAGCGTGGCTGACCGTGGCACTTCTCTGCTCGTCGAAGCGCTGGTACTTCTGCAACTCCTTATAGAGCTCCCCTCGAGGCGCGTATTCCAGGATCAGGTACACCCGCTTGTTGTCATAGAAGTAGTTGTAGAGGTGCAGGATGTTGGGGTGACTGCAGGGAGAGGGGGCGCATTAAATGGCAGCTCCGTGGACAGAACAACCACATGATCCAGCTTGTTTCAACCCCCCACCTCCCCATATCGAGAGAGAGAGACAGACAGACAGATAGAGACAGAGAGAGAGACAGAGAGAGAGAGACAGACAGACAGACAGAAACAGAGACAGAGAGACAGAGAGAAAGAGAGACAGAGACAGACAGACAGAGACAGAGAGAGACAGAGAGAGAGAGAGAGAGACAGACAGACAGAGACAGAGAGAGACAGAGAGAGAGAGAGAGAGACAGACAGACAGACAGACACAGACAGAGAGAGACAGAGAGAGAGAGACAGAGAGACAGAGACAGACAGAGACAGAGAGACAGACAGATAGAGACAGAGACAGAGAGACAGACAGACAGAGACAGACAGAAACAGACACAGAGAGAGAGACAGAGAGAGAGACAGACAGACAGACAGACAGAGACAGAGACAGAGAGAGAGAGAGAGAGAGAGAGAGAGAGAGAGAGAGAGAGAGAGAGACACCCTCGTAGCTTTGATTTTGTGTTGCAAGTAGTTGTTAAGCAGTCGGTTGTAAGTCGAGGACTCCCTGTATTCTTGCAATCATGGGGTTTGTTCACTAAATACCGCGTTTCCCTGAATATTCATTCTTGCTCCAAAAGAGGCATTAGGGCTTATTTCCCGATTAAGTCTTATTTTCGGGCAAATACAGTACTCAATGCGTCTGTCTGGCTGACGGTCTTAACTGGGTCTTATTTCGGGGGTGGGTCTTCTATGACGAGCATCCTGAAAAATCAGGGCTCGGGGGCTTATTTTCCAGTGAGGCCTTATTTTGGGGGGAAACAGTCCTTGACTTATGACCGCAACATTTCCATCGATAAGCAAGACAGTTGTTGAGTTTTGCCTCGGGTTGCAACCTTTCTCGCCCTAGTGCAGTGATGGCGAACTTTTGATTAGATACCGAGCGCCCAGACGAGTCGCGACGAATGAGTCGCGGCTCGCGACGTCATTGTCCGGCGCCGCTACTCTCTTTCTGAACATTCCCATGGTCCCGGGATGTCATTGTCTGGCGCCACTACTCCTTTCTGATCCTGCTCAGCTCGGGGGCGATGCTGGGGCGACTTGGCTCACGGGCCAGCAGAAAGGGCTCTCGGTGCCGGCTGTGGCCCGCGTGCCATAGGTTCGCCATCACTGCCCCTAGTGGTTAAAAAAATAATCACTGCTGCTATTAAGTTGGGAAGTGAATCGGGGTCCCTCATGGACTGCGCTGGTCAGAAAGTGGCGAGAGGGGATCAACGTGACTCCCCCGGGACACTGCGACCGTCATAAACACGAGCCACTTGACAAGCAGCTGTGTTTTGATCACACGCCCACCGGGAATGCTGCAACAGCGTGAAGTGTGAAAAACGGTCCCGTGTCCCGTTCTTCAGTGCCGTTGTAGCTTCCAACGGTCGCTTAATGGTTGTGAGTCGAGGACTACCCACAATCCTCAAAAACCTCAGCCCACTCCGAAACCTGGATTCAAAGCCACCCCTTTGCAAGACCCAGGTGCAGACTGCAAACCACGTCTCCGGCCGTACTCGAGGCGGGATTGAATCTCGATCTCCCGCTGCAGCTGGTGCTCCATCCCGTACTGCTCCAGTTGGGACTTGAAGAGGACTTTCAGCGCCACAATGTACTGGGTCTTCTTCTCCCGGGCCAGGTAGACGTTGCCGAATTTCCCTTTGCCCAGCGGCCTCCCGATCTCAAAATCGTCAATGGTGAAGACCCGCTCTGGTCTGACGTCGGACACGGGGCAGAAGACAAGAATCAAGGCAGAGAGGAAGGGAGGGGGGAATCCACCAAGGGCGCAGAAACGCGTCTGACTATCCCCCCCCGCCTTCGAAGGCCCACACCCCTTTTGGAAACCTCTGAGGGGGGAGAAAAAAATACTCACTCTGGGCTTTCCTCCACGAGGGGCACGACAGAAGCGGGTTCAACAGGCACCCTCCGTGGGATAACTAGAAAGCAAAATCAAGCACGTGGGTAATCCTCGACTTACGACTCCTTTTTTGGGCTGTGGGTGTCGCGCATTCCTGCAATCTCACATGAACCACGAAACAAAGTTGCAAAACAGATCTGAGTTTTATTGTTTCCTTTGTAGAGCTGTTGGGAAAAGCCGGCCACGCTCAAAGGTGCTCATTGCTGACAATGGGGATTCTTGGGAGGCCACACATAGTTCAGCCGATGTCTTCTCAGGTCCCGCCTCCCGGCTCAGCTGTCTCCCAGGCTACCATCTGTTCATCCAAGCAACCAGGCGCATGGTCGGCCACATGGATAAGCATTTCCTAAACGTGACCACATTTCCTAGGGGTTCATATGCTCCCTGCTCCCATCCTCAGGCCATGGCAGATTTCTCCTTTAAGGAACGGGTTTCATTTTAAGCCCATCAAGGGCTAACGAGGAATTTGACAGTTGTTAAGTGAATGACATGGTCGTTGAGTGAATCCAGTTTCCTCTTTTGAGTCCAATTGGCTTGGAAAAGTCGCAAAAGGGAATCGTGAGAGACCAGAAGACTGCATCCGTCCTAAATACAAGACGGTGGCCCAATGTCCGAATATTGATTGTGGGGACACTGACGATTGTTAGATGCGATGTTGCAAGTCCCTTATTTCAATGCCGTTGTAACCCTGAACAGTTGCTAAATCGAGGGATGGACACTGCTTATCCTGGACTTACAACAATGGAACCTCAGATTTCTGCTTCTAAGCAAGACACAGGCCGAGTAATTTTTGCGTCTCTTTTTGTACCACCTTTCTTGCCATGGTCATTAAGTGAATCACTGCAGTTGTCCATCCAGTGACGTGGTTGTTAAGTGGATCTGGTTCCCCATTGAAATTGCTTGTCTGAAGTTTGCAAAGGGGACCCCGGAACACTGCAACCGTCATAGATAGGAGTCAGTTGTCAAGTTTCGGAATTATGATCGCTGACCACGGAGTTGCTGCAATGATCTTATGTCGTTTTTTTCTGAGTTTTTCCCCCCCTGAGTACAGAAAAGAGGTAACCTACTCGCTTTGCCTTTTAGCCCCAGACTTGGGGCTTTAGCAGGCCTGTCACTAGGTGACACCCTTTTTATATTTTTATTTATTTATTTTTCCAATTTTTATGCCGCTCTTCTCCCGAAGGACTCAGGGCGGTGTACAGCCAAAATAAAATACAATATTAATATAATAATTAAAAACCCTTAAAAGAATTAAACATCGGCTGGATAAAGTTTAAAATTACGAATTAAAATTTAAAACCAAATTACCCTATAAAAGAGGGGTTCAGGACAGCCCGGCTTGGGTAAATAAAAAGGTCTTTAAGGCCCGACGGAAGGCTTCGAAATCAGTAATGATCCATATTTCTGAGGGAAGTTCGTTCCATAGGGCTGGTGCTGCCACAGAGAAGGCTCTCACCCTGGGGGTCGCCAGCTGGCATTGTCTGGCTGACAGCTTCCTGATGAGGCCCTCTCTGTGCGAACGTACTGGTCTGTGGGAGATATTGGTTGGTAGTAGGCGTTCCTGCAGATATCGTGGTCCCATGCCATGGAGTGCTTTAATGGTCATAACCAAAACCTTGAAACGCACCCGAAAGACTACAGGAAGCCAATGTAGCTTGCACAGGAGGGGGGTCACATGGGTATGGCCCCTGGCCCCCACAATCCCCTGTGCGGCCGCATTCTGGACCACCTGCAGCCTTTGAGTACTGTTCAATGGGAGCCCCATGTAGAGTGTGTTACAATAATCCAGGCGAGAGGTGACCAGGGCATGAGTGACCATGCATAAGGAGTCCCGATCGAAAAAGGGGCGCAGCTGGAGAATCAAGCGGACTTGATAGAAAGCCCCCCTGGCCACGGCTGTCATATGGTCTTCTAAAGACAGCCGTGTGTCCAGGAAGACACCCAAGTTGTGAGCCCTTTCTGCGGAGGCTAATGTATTGCCCCCTATAGCCAATGTTGGTGATACCTGGCTATATCGAGACACCGGCATTCACAGCCACTCGGTCTTGGAAGGTTTGAGCCTGAGCCTGTTCCTCCCCAGCCAGACCCGTACGGCTTCAAGACACTGGGCCATTACCTCCACGGCATCGTTGGGGTGGCTTGGGGTAGAAATGTACGGCTGAGTATCGTCAGCGTACTGATGACACTCCACCCCAAAGCCACGGATGATCTCACCCAGCGGTTTCAGGTAGATGTTGAACAAGAGGGGTGAGAGACCCCTGCGGCACCCCACATAACAGGTGCCTCGGGGTCGACCTCTGCCCTCCTGCCAACACCGTCTGCATCCGGTCGGAGACGTAGGAGGAGAACCACTGCAGAACAGTGCCTCCCACTCCCAGCCCCTCCAACCGGTGCAGCATGATACCCTGGTTGATGGTATCAAACGCCGCTGAGAGGTCTAACAGGACCAGGATAGAGGAACATCCCCTATCCCAGGCCCTCCAGAGATCATCAGCCAACACGACCAATGCCGTTTCAGTGCTGTAACCAGGTCTGAAGCCGTACTGACGTGGGTCCAGATAGACATTTTCCTCCAGGTGTCGAGGAAGCTGATATGCCACCACACTCTCAACAACCTTCTCCAAAATCGGAAGGTTGGAGACGGGACGATAATTTAATAAAGCAGCCGGGTCCAGGGAAGGCTTCTCGAGGAGAGGTCTCACCACCACCTCCTTCAAGGCGGTAGGCAAGAATCCCTCACTCAAAGAAGCCTCCACTCCTTCCTGGAGCCAGCCTCGTGTCACTTCAGGGGAAGCCAGCACCAACCAG
>JANHFO010008182.1:302366-314195 GCA_032468095.1 Pareas carinatus | reverse complement strand
GGCTACTGTTTGATTAACTGGGATTGATTTATCTCTGCTACAGAGACTGTTTGACAGAACTCAGTTGTGGTTTCTATTGCCAATGCAAATCAAAACACTCCTTCCCTCTCAAAAGTTGTGGGTTTCCTTCCTTGTTCTAGAAGAAGCTTAAATGTACCAAAGAACCATTAAAAATCAATAGTGCCCTTACGACACAAAAATCCACGAGATTTAGATTTATTCATTGTAATACCTAACTAGACATGGAAATGTATCTTAACTAACACCCTAAACTAGGTCTAAGCATTTGGATGTTGAGAAATTCAGATTGTTTCATTATCCATTTTGTTCCATTTTTTTTATTAAACAGTTTTATTACACATATGTTCCATTTTTTTGAGTCCAGCACTTTTTCCAGATGATCTTTTAAAGTACTCATTTCCTGAAACCATATTTGTTAAATGGGAGTGATACTTAGTTTTATTTAATGTTCAAGATGGCTAAAAGATCTCTTGTTGCTTCTGAAGACCCAGAGCACTAATTATATCACTGAACTATTGATGAGAATTTTGTTCTCCCTCCAGTAGGTTGGGAATCTTTTTTTGTTTGTTGTTGAAAACTTTCAAAAACTTAACAAGTTAAAGAATAGTGCCAAGTTGTGAAAGGATTTTTTAAAAAATCTTTTTCTCCAGTGCTTCTGTATTGACCATGTAACACAATCCTATCAACAAAGGGCATCAAGACATCCTAACAGAATATATTTTATATCAGTGTCAGAGTATGTCAAACAATCCTCAGCAGGGCCAAAAAGGTATGGGTGTCCTTATTAGATCTATAGGTGCTTCCTGCAAATAAAACATTGTTTAAGCAAAACTAATTGTATTGGAACCTTTGTTAACCCCTTTACTAAAAAAGTTTAGTTCTAAGTAAGATAACAACAACATTAGTCAATTTATCAAGATATATTACGTCATCCTACATCATATATTAAGATTGTTTAACTATTATTCAGTTCGCCAACAATTATTTTCACTTCTCTAGCATCTTTCCTGTAAAGCACATTTCTAATTGACAACTTTCAGAGCTCAACCGAGCAATTCATAATGTTTTGAGGCCATGCACTTTGTGTCTCCAACACTGAGCAGTTTAGCAATGCCATTTTTAATTATGTAGAATGTTATGGAATAATATGAGATCAGAGGTATGATGACAAATTTAAAATATCAAGTAGAAATGTTCCTGAAGGCTCATAACATTCCTTCTCATTGCTGCTCTTGTTTACATATGTAGGAAGAATCATCCTGACTGACATTTTTCTAAGGGCAATAAGGGATTGTAGGTTTTGCAGACTTTTCTCATCTGAAATTCATAGAATAGCCAATATTCCCATTATACAAAATTGGTTGGTGCTCACAATTCATTGCAAATACGTATATGTCAGAAACAGAAGAATTGGTGAATTGGCATGGATTAAATTAATTTGAAAAGATAGCTGGTGAATAGTCTCTTAAATTTTATTCAATCTTTTATTTCTATTAATTACTTCTCCGATCTCTATTAAATATTTCTCATTTTGCCATGAATTTATTAAGACCACTTTTATTCTTTACAGCACTCCCTTTTTAATTATCTTTTATTCTGAGTTTATAAATTGCTCTCATTTGTGAGTTTTTAAGGAAACCTTTTTTTTTTTTGAAAATCAAAAGGCAACCATCAGGGAAATCACAATACTTTCACGTGGATGACAACAAACCAGGCAATGCACAAATACGTGAGTTATTTTTTATACTGAATTTTTCAAAAGACCTTTTATTTTCCTAAGTTGATCTCTGATAGTTTAACATTCTACTTTTATTAAACATGTTTCTTTGCCTTCTTATCTATATATGTCCTTCTTACTAAGTGCTTGTTTCATTTCCAGTTATTCTGTCCTGCTTTGCCTGATAGGTTTCTTTCAATTCTCAGTTTCTGGAGCTTTTGTTAGGTTTTCACTTTAGCTAACTTTACAAAGATAGAGATTTGCCAGTTGGTCTCTCTCTCTCTCCCTTTCTCTATTCTGTTGTCTTCTGCCTGCTCTTCTGTCTTTCTAGGATCTTCAGCCTCTGGATTACTGAATAAGAGTAGACCTATTTCTAGAAATCTTCTATTTTTCCTTTCATGCTTTGATTCCTCTGTTTTTCTTAATATCCTATGTATCCTAGTGCTTTATCATCTGATGGACAACACTTTCAACTCTCCAACAACCCTTAATTTTCACTTCTCCCCAACTGCCTCTAAAAATCTCCTAGTAAGATTTTTATTTAAATTTTCTCAACTCCGCCTTTCCCCTCTAGAAAGCAACATGTCTAAATGCAGTTTGGGCCAGAATGTGGCCAGAATGAGCTCTTTTGCCTGATGTTCTTAAGGCAAATATTTTTCTTTCTTTCTGATTGTGATTACAATCTGCTGTGCTTACATGGGATAGTATTGTGAACTCCATGTAAATACTTGAGATTTATAATATTTCTTACTGAGATTACTAATTTTTACATAGACTTCCAATGTCCACTTACATAACAAATTAACCAATGTGCACATTTTTGTTTCTTTGAGCAACTGCGGTTTCAGACTCTGTCTGTCTGTCTGTCTGTTTTTCTGTCTGTCTGTCTGTCTATCTATTTTGACAATTCATCAAAAGTTAATGAATTATATTTTTTATCATTGGCTGGCTAACTTGCCATAAAAAATGGCCTTAATTACAAATTAATTTGTAGCACTAGTCTGCAGCACTCTACAGAATTTTCCATTTGCAAGGCCTGCAGTTTTCTAAATTTACTGCTTTGCAAAGGTAGACCTGCCTGTTCAATTGATTAGATGGTACAGCTTCTCTCAAAAGTGTATGTATATATGTTCCAGTATCTAGATTAAATTTGTTCTCTGGTCTAGAACATTTTTAGAATATTGCGATATCCATCTTTCAATGCTTAGTTTTGAGTAGATGCGTCAGAGAAACTCAGGCAATGCTTTTTCCTTATATACTTATCCTTTATTTTCATAGATTTGGCTACAAGGTTATAAAATGTATTAATGAAGTTGCAGTGAAAAGAAAGGTTGAACTGGAAAAATCTAATCCACTTATGAAGAGGATAAAGCCACAATTCAATAACTAAAGACTTAGATAATTTTCATTTTCTCTGGATGGAAATTTCCTTAAAGCAATCTTCCAAAAGGTTTGATATTGTCCTAAAATTTGCATACATGTAGGCTTATGTCAACTGTTACTTTTTCATAATTATGTTTCTTTGAGCCAGATACTAGTTTCAGATTTTATATAATGTGAGTTCATCTAAAAAGCCTTGTTTACTGGTCAAGTTTGAAATACATTGAGGATGAATTAAAAAAGCAAAAATAAACGCTGATCAACTATGATAATGGCAGGTAATAATGATCAGAAAGTCACCTCATTATGACTGGCTGACTATTTGATATGGATTTGACTCCAGGCAATGCCTGAAGCATTTTTTATTTAAAAGGCAGAAAACTATAGAATCATCAGTACCTTACATTTGCATTTTTAGAAGCCCTGTAGCCTTATTCTGCATGAAGGACAGAACTAGGAAAAAGGAGAGGAACAAGCATGGTATAAATTTTAAAGTGTTGGTTTTGTTTCACTTTTTACAAGAGATAATAAGGTTGCCTGGAAGGTTATGAGGATATTAAAAGCCTTTGTATTATGCCAATTTATTATAATCTTGTACTTCAGGAAGTCAGAGATGGAGCCTCGTATTCTTGTTTCTTTTTAGATTTCCTCACAACAATTTATCTGCTATGATCTGTTATTTTTTTAATTGCAAGGCCTGATGAGTTTAAGTCAACATATTTCTTTATTGCTCCTTCTGCTTGTCAGCTGTAGCTGAATTGATAAAATGCAAATGAACAAATCATTAACGAGTGCTGGTTATGAATCTCTCAGGCAGTTCAGGACCCCATCAAATCCTGCACCTATTACTTTGTGTGATTGATGTACTATTGTAAGTGATTGTTCCTGATCTTATTAAATCTTATTGATTTTCCCCCCAGTTTCTATTTTATGCAGGACCAGGCCTGGACTATTATGAATGTTGCTGAACACTGTTAATCAAGCTTACACAGCTATTTTGATGGCAAACAATTAGAACTCTACAGCAATACCTTGCAATTAGCTTCAGGGATGTGGACCTCAGCACCATAATAATGAAAAAGGCCTTCTCCTTCAAGCAAGATAATGAGATTTATAATTATGACCCCAAATAACCTCTAAGAAATAACCAATCTGCAAACTCAGATGTGTTTATCAATAATTTGTGCCCTTTTAAATAAAAATGAATTTAATTTTGATAAGGCATTTTAGCATTTTTTTTTACTTCCGATGAACGATGTAAATTGGAATAAGAAGAAAAGTAAATTTAAAAGGCAGCACTTCAGTATTGATGACGAGTCTATTTAATATTTATCTAGAGTAAACAATATTTCCACCAAATTGCTCATTTGTACAATATGACACATCAGTATAACAGTGTTGAATATTTTAATATTCTGATGCAACACATTCTGGAATTACTATTCTCACATACATTTTTCTTTCATATACAAGAATACATTAATGTATAATATAGAATTAGCATGAATGGCCCTTTGACATTCTCCACAAACATTTTGGGCAGAGAAAGAGGGATTATGATTTTTAACGAATTTCTTCCAAGAGAATTCTTCAACAGTTTCTTGAGGGCAGTGGCAGTAGCATAACTACTGAAAAGTCCAGTAGAAAAATTTCTTTCATGATGTCTCCCCAGAGGCCTTAGCTAAAGGTTCAAATACATATTACTCTAATCTTCTTCAGTAACTAGTTACTGCTAAATATGCATACTGGTTATCAACCTATAAAGGCATGACAGAACTATATAAGCTAGCTTCACCCGATGTGTCATATCTCCAGTATCAATTCTGTCTACCTCCAGCTACCTAGTGGGAAGAAATATGAATGGAAGCTGTTCTATGTGTTTAGCTTAAAAGTCAGTTGAAAAATGTAAATGTAATAAATTATTATTATTATTGCTGTTAGTGATATGAAATGTTTAGTGAGAGAAGGAGCCAAGTTGCATAAAGCAAGCTTCAGGCTTCTCACCTGGTTATTCTCCACTGGGGAAACATATGGGCAAGGGCAAAAGTTTTGACACAAAAGTCCCAAAGGTACTTTTTCAAAAGACAATTGGACTTTCCTGTTTTTCTTTGACGACATTTTGCTTCTCATTCAAGAAGCTTTTTCATCAGAACTGAACAAAGAAGTTCAGGAAAAGTTCAGGGAAAAACAAATAAAGTCTAGTTGCCTTTTGAAAAAGCACTTTTGGTACAACCATGACCTGAATGACTGAGAATCTCCATAGATATTTTGACACAAATTTTGGGGTTTAGTTTTACTATTGATAATAATACAAAAGGAAAATAAGTCACTAAAACTACAATTTGTTTTAGTTCAATAAACTACCCAACCAAGATAAGTTTATTTCTCAAAAAAAAAACCATAATAAAAGTCCTACTGGATCAAATAATTATTCACCTTGTGCAGTAAGAGAGGGTACCCTATGAACTGCATCTGGTCCTGGACTCCATCTGAAACTTCAGAGCCTCTTAATAAGATGGAACTTTTTAAAAAAAGAAACACTCTATTTTTAGTTTAGTTTTGGTGGTTCTGGTTTTAAAGGAAAAAAATGGATGCCTTAGCCTTTGCAATAATTTCAAAATACTCATGTTTATTTATTTTATTATATCAATTGATATAGCAGCCATCTAAAATATATGACACTGAGTGGCTCAAAAAGAATTAAAAATAATGTACAGACACTAAAATCATTCAAAAACTATAATTTAAGAACAATAAAAATACAAAAAACGATTAAACAACTCATACAGCAAAATGCATATATTTTGACAGTGCAATGCAGTCACTGCACAGGCTCTACCCCATTCTCAGCCATCATCCCCACCTCGCTACACTGACAGCTTTGATGTCAATATAATTTTGGAAGATGATGTTCCAAAGAGTGGGAACCATGACAGGAAAGGCTTTTTATCTGGCCTCCACCAAAAGGCACCTCCCTTCTCTTTGTCACACATTGGGCTATTGCTATTTTTTTTAAAATGCTGTACTGCAATATTAAGACATAATATTGTTCCTTAACACCAAAGGAAAAAAAGCAAGTTCAAAAAGAGGTAGTCCTAACCAGGCTATATAGTCTCTGCATGCTGCAAACTCCAACCAGGCACAATGAAAGAAAATACATAATTATATTCCTTGGAATGATGTTATGCATAGATTATTTATTAGAATTTTGTTCTCATCTTTGCAATATTTGTCATTTTAGGCCTGTTGTAATTTTGGGACTGCTTGCATGTTTCTCCAAGCTTAATTATGGATGAGCCTGCCACAGCTCATAATATAGAAGCTGCTTCTATCCTCAGTTACTATGTACAACTAAGAAAGCACAAAGTTTTGACTCTTTTTCCCCAGATCCCAATGAACTGCAGATCTGTATACAAACTCTTTTTATCTTATTGATGCTTCCAGGCATCCTTTATTAATTACATATTATCCAGGTATATCCTATCTAATATCCAAGAAAAGGACATAAATTTCTAGCTACAACAAGGATTGATTGATTGATTGATTGATTGATTGAATGAATGATTGATTGAATGAATGAATGAATGAATGAATGAATGAATGAATGAATGAATGAATGAATGAATGAATGAATGAATAATTGAATGAATGAAAGATGCTAACTCTCATAGAATGCATAACTGAGATAGTAACATAGGGACTTTCCTTATATCAACTCATGCTACTGATAGACCTCGATCAGTTTTGTTTGTCATGGGTTCTACTAAAATAGTGGGGGGGTGCAATCCCCAAAAACCCCAGTTAGCCTTTGGACATACCGGGTAAGAATTTTATGAGTTATATCAGTTTAGAGAATGCTTATAGATAATACATAATATTATATATATAGTGAACTATATAGTCACAAAAACCAGCCATTACACAATAACCTTGCTGCATTTTGTGTTCATGTTTATTGCAGTTTGCGCTGTGTATTTTTTGTTAAAAATCAATGAACACGACAAGAAAGAACAGAGACTCTGTCGGGCAGTATTTTGTTCTCACAGTGGCAAATCCAATTCTTGTGGGAACTCTACTGGCAATCGTTACTGAAAGGTGGGAAATATCTGACAAGAAATAATACGCAGCTGTCATCCCTAGAAGCCATTGATACTCTCCAGCAGTTTATCTAATTCCTTTTAAAAGACACCCAGGTTTGCAGTCATCATTACATCCTGTGGAAGTCAATTCCATAGTTCAATCATCTGCTCCGAGAAGAGCTTCTATAGAATGGTATGGCTTTGGGGGTATCCTGGACCTGCTTCCAACCATGTTTGCTTAAAATGAGTGGGATGTTTTCATGCTGTTTTGAAATTGCAAACCTTTTAAAAACAGTAATCTAAGTCCTAAAATAATCTTAATATAGTTTTCTGAAAGCAAAACAGAAATCTTAACTCCACCCTCTTAGCTTTGGATATCTAAAAAGCATTACTAGTTGTTTCCAGCTATCCAAACTTTCTCTGCCTCCGATTTAGTCTTTTCTGATCTTCTTATCTCTGAGCTTCATTGCATTCTTTACTCAAGTATTCTGAAAAAGAAACATCTCCTTACACACTTTCTCCATACTGTTATACTTCTTTCATCTCTCCCTCTTATTCATGTCTTTTATAAGCTGTGTAACCCTAGACAACATAACTTTTTTTAATTGGGGTGCTGCTCCACTATCTTATCTTTCAAATGCAGTCTTCAGAACAGTAGATAACTATTCTAAGATTAGATTAGATATTTGTAGACATTATGTTGAAGGCGGATCTACTTTTGATTCTTTTCCTAACTGTCTCCAGTGTAAAACCTGTTTTTTTTCCATAAAAGATGAACAGTGGGCCAATATTTTCATCATACAGGTAGTCCTTGAGTTATGACCACAGTTGAGCCCAAAATTTCCATTGGTTATTAAGCAAGATAGTTGTTAAGTGAGTTTAACCCCACTTTATGACCTTTCTTGCCACAGTTGTTAAATGAATTGCATCGTACTCTTGTCAGAAGCACTGAGGTGCTTCCGGTTGAAATGATTAATTGGTGATATCATTGTGGCCTGAGGTACGCCCAGTTGGGGGCTCCTTTCATGTCCCCAGCAGAAGCTGGAGTGAAGGCTGGAAGCTCACCCCACCCCATGATAGCATTTAGGTCTCAGACATAGACTTGCTAACCTCCAACTCGGCATCCTAACCATGTAAGCCATCATGCTTCTTATTAAGTGAATCACTGCAGTGTTCTAACCCGACTCCCAAACACAACAGACATGCGGGTAATAAACACACATTCCCTTTATATAGAAGCATCAGCAGTTTCTCAGCAAGGAGTCTCTGAATGCCAGCAGGCAGCGGAGCTCACTCCCTTTCCCCCTGCAGGGCCTCCACATGCCAAGAGTTTGTATTTTGTCTTACCACCTCATAGAAGGAGTCCTGAAAGGTGAGCTCGCTCCTCAGCAAACATTCACACATGCTCAGAAGGTGCCCAGCTCTCAGCGCCACTGATTCCAGAGAAGAACCTCGGTAAAGTTTCCAGTCAGAAGTTCACACTAGAAGTGACTGACAGACAGGGAGAGGAATAGTTGTCTGCCACACCTATTCGTCTCCTCCCTCTGCCTTTTACCTTCAGTTAGGGTGGGGCTCAGCAGCGGTGGCTTTACCACCCAAAAGGCCGGCCCATAGTCTCCCTCTGCTCTACTCTCATTTGTCTTCGACACATTCTCAAATCAGGCACTGGGCTCAGCTGAGCCTCCTCTTCCTCATCAGTCATCTCAGGACAAGGAGGTAACCGTCTCCCCACCTGGGGGCTAACGGATGGCCCAGGTTCCACCTCTTCCTCTCCCTATGACGGCTCCATCCTTTCTTCCCATCACTGCTCTGGAAGTGTATTGAGGCGGAACCAACTTCAACCGCTGTGTCCTCTGGTGGCTGACAGGCTGCAGCATGCAGTTGTTATGTTAGTAACACAGTTGTTAAGGTGAATCTAGCTTCTCCATTGACTTTGCTTGTCAGAAGGTTGCAAAAGGTGATGATATGACTCTGGGTCGCTGCAACCATCATAAATACATGCCAGTTGCCAAGTGTCCGAATTTTGATCACATGACTATGGGGACGATGTAAAAGTCATAAGTGTGAAAAGGGATCATAAATCACTTTTTTCAGTGCCGTTGTAACTTTAAATGGTCACTAAATGAATGGTTGTAAGTTGAGGACTACCTGTATTATCTCCTATAACTTCTGGTCAGTTGCTCTTTTGCTAAAAATGCAACATTATATGCAGTTGAACATTTGGTAGCTGTGTTGAGCTGGAATCTGTTTTGAAGCTGATTTCAATCTCTATTTGTGCTAACTTCTGTTAAAGCTGCACATAAAAAGGTCAGGGGTGGGGGAGGATTTCTGAATAAATACAGAAGCCCAAAGAAAAAACGGTTGTTGACTTCCTATGTCATCGTGTAAGATCTTCATTGGGCAAGTATTTAAGGTCAACTAGTCCCTTTACGATATCCTTTAGTATTAAGATGTAGGAGGATTCTCCTCTTCTTCTTTTTCTTTTTCTGATCTTTTCTAAATCAAAATTGTATTGATTAAATTTTGAGAACCAGGCAGTAAAACAGACACAGTGAAATTGAATTTGAAAATTCAATTGCAGTTAAATTGAATTCAATAAGATTGCAGAGAGAAGGGGGAAACTGTCCCAGAGGAATCATGCAAGTAGAAAATAAAGGGAATAAATAGTAAATGGTTGCTAGCTAAATAGTAGCTGAGCAAAATCTAGTATAACTGACGATTGGAGAACCTGGAAGCATTCAGATCAGACCTGAGCATTTTATAGCCTGTGGCCCATATCTGCCTCTTTGACTGTCCCTATCTGGCCCCTAGAAGTCGGAGAGGGAGCAGCGGCCCTACACAAGAGCCCCAGTTTCTCATGAGGCCCCTTGGGGAAAATCAATTGCCTACCCCTGATCCGGATGGTACTAACAACAGCATGGTTGTTGTTGATGATGTAGAAGGGACCAATTTTAAGGAGGATTATCATCTTGAAGCATCTTCATGTTGGAATTCCTTGTTTCCTCTATCTTCTCGGTCCTCAGACCACAAAATAAGTGGAGCATCAATCCTTTTTCACTGGCCCAAAAAATTAAAATAAGGGGAAGGACTCTTCCCATTGGTTATCTGGGAGAATGTGTATTGGATGAGCCCATTTCTCTCACTTCCTACAGGAGCTTCCACTCAGACAAAGACATATAGCAGAATTACACGCTGATTAGAAGTGGCAAGGCCAGTGTCATTAATCATGCAGAGCTGTAATAGCCAACTTTCTCACTGAGCATGCACTTACACTTATTTAATTGTTTCATTCAATAATCCGTCATTGAGAGCGACAGGCCTACGACATAGCAAGCAAGCCCAAACAATATTTAGACTTCCTCTATCCTTGCATTAAATCGTTCACTGCAGTCCTTCTTGACAAATGAAAATTGGGCCCATTTTCTCAAGTTCTGCCCTTTGATTCAAAAACAGCTTTGCATGCTTCATCTTAAATCTCTATCAAACCATGGGTTGTTGTTTTTCTCTGAACGATTTACAGCAAAGTTCCCAACAGTTAGCAGAGCCTTCTATTTATTCCACTTGCTTGGAACTGCAGAGGCGATCTTTCTCTGTGAAGTAGACGATATAAACCAAGGAGGTCCAGCAGAAGGCCAGAAAGAAGTACCCAGGACAGTAATTACTGGCAATTGCTGATTGCTTTTTGCACTCAAATTATTGGAGAGAATGTTACAAGAAAGCGTAAACAGATAATTTCCTATTAAAGTGTTAGCTGGGCTAGCAAGTGGGATTCCCCACCATTTATCCATTCCAGTTCATTTTGCAGAAACTTCATTCAGCCAAGAAATACCCCACTGAGCTGCTGGTCAGAAATGGTACTCATTAATAGATTTTTTCCCCCTCCCCTTAAGTAGCATGGAAACAAGAAATCCCAGTTGCCCTCAATGAAGTGAAGCATCCCTGCCTGCTTTGCCAAGACGAAGCCGGAGTTTCATCATACGCGAAGTTTATAGTGACTGCTCTAAAGTCAATTGAATTTCCAGACTTCATGATCCACAGAGATTAAAATTAATAGCTCCCATATGAACAAAAATTCCCCCGTCTGCCCTCCCTTTCCATCATCAAGTCTGCTGTGTAAGCTACAGATCATGAGAATTAGCAAGAAAGACGCATGATTCAAGATAGGCAATCTCTCTAAAGGCTATTTGGGCAGTTTGGAAAATTCCCAGAGAATCTCTTTTTCTTGCCAATCAAAACAAAAGGAACTTTTATTAGTTAGTTGCGTACATTTCCTCCCCCCCTCAACTCAGATTTAAGAAATCTAATTTCAGTACAGAATGGCAAAAGGCTAGCTATCCTTTTGAATAGGACCTGCTGCAATTTAATATTCTTATTTTCCCTAATTTCAGGATGTTGCTGTTGCATTAAAACGATGGCCCTTAGAAATCAGACATTTGAATGGCTGAGAAGGTAGTGGTGATATAAAATAGTTATAACAATAGTTTTATAATATTATCTGGTAGGAAAACATTTTATTGCAAGTTATTGCAGGTCTACATTTTCCCTTATTGAAGGATTTTTTTTTTTAATAGAAAAAGTTTTTATTGGTCAACAATAAACAAAATTATAGCTTACAATATGTAGAATTTTCAA
>JANHFO010008182.1:288248-302266 GCA_032468095.1 Pareas carinatus | reverse complement strand
CCGGACGGGGAACTCATGGCCTCCTGGTATAGGAGGGTTGTGCCTTTGCAGCCTCTTACCTGGCGCCGAGCCACCCATGCTCCTTGGTATACTGAGGAGCTAAGGGTGATGAAATGCCAGAGAAGATGTCTAGAGCACTTGGAGGACAAGCCGCTCGCAATCCGATCATGACCAGGTTGGGGCATATACCAGGTTCTACCTGGATGTGATCAGTGTGGCTAACAACACCTATTTGCCGCCCTTATCACTTCTGCAGATAGCCGTCCTGCCTCCCTGTTCCAGATGACCCATTCTCTCCTGCTCAGGGGTTAGGCGGAGGATTTCAGCTGCTATCTACAGGGTAAGAACAGATCGATAGGATTTGGGGTGTCTTGGACTCTGATTGGACTAGTACAAACGGGGTGATGGAGGCAAGTCTTGAGAGTGTTTGCTGGGAAGAGTTTGATGCTGTGACTCCTGAGGACCTGGGCAGAATCCTGGGGCGGTTGAACCCGACCACGTTTACTGAACCGTGCCCATCCTGGTTGGTGCTGGCCTCACAGGAAGTGACACAAGGCTGGCTCCAGCTTATAGTGGAGGCCTCATTGAATGAGGAGTTTTTGTCACCCTCCCTAAAGGAAGCGGTGATTAGACCCCTCCTCAGGAAGCCCTCCTTGGATCCAGCTGATTTAGGAAATTATCATCTGGTCTCTAATCTTCCCTTTTTGGCGAAGGTTGTAGAGAGTGTGGTTGCATATCAGCTCCCCAGGTACCTGGAGGAATCGGTCTATCTAGATCCTCTTCAGTCCAGCTTCTGGCCCAGGTACAACATGTAAACGACATTGGTTCCATTGATTGATGATCTCTGGAGGGCCAGAGATAGGAGGTACTCCTCTATCCTGGTCCTATTAGATCTCTCAGTGGCTTTTGATACCATCGACCATGGTATCTTCCTGCGCTGGTTGGGGGAGTTGGGAATAGGCGGGACCAGTCTACGGTGGTTCTGCTCCTATCTCTCTGACCAGTCGCAGTCAGTATTAACAGGGGGGCAGAGGTCGAATTCTTGGCGCCTCACTTGTGGGGTGCTGCAGGGATTGGTCCTCTCTCCCTTCCTGTTCAATATTTATGTAAAGTCGCTGGACGAGATCATCCGTGACTTTGTGGTGGAGTTCCATCGGTACGCTGATGATACTCAGCTGTATTTCTCCACCCCGGGTCACCCCAACGATGCCGTGGAAGTGATGACCCAGTGTCTAGAAGCTGTGCGGATCTGGATGGGGAATAATAGAATCAAGCTCAACCCCTCCAAAACTGATTGGCTGTGGTTACTGGTGTCTCGATATAGCCAGCTTGAACCATTGCTGGCTATTGGGGGCGAAACGCTTGCCTCCACAGAAAGGGCATGCAACTTGGTGGTTCTCCTGGATGTACGGCTGTCTCTGGAACATCATATAGCAGCAATCGCCAGGGGGTCCTTCTATCAGGTTCGCCTGGTACGGCAGTTGCACCCTTTCTTGATCAGGACTCCCTACGAGTCACTCAAGCACTCGTCACTTTCCATCTGGATTACTGCAATGCTCTCTACATGGGGCTCCCCTTGAAATGCACCCTGAGACTCCAGCTAGTCCAGAATGCAGCCGTGCAGGGGATTTTTGGAGTGAGTGGGCGTGCCCACGTAACTCCAATCCTGCACAAACTGCACTGGCATTCTACCAACGGATACCTCCCGCCGACCCACTCACTCCCACAGAGTGGGCCTCCTCAGGGTGCTGCCAGTCAGACAATGTCGGCTGGCGACCCCCAGGGGGAGAGCCTTCTCTGTGGTGGCATACACCCTCTGGAACGATCCTCCCCCTGCTATACAAATGATTTCTGACCTTCGGACCTTCAGCCGTGCCTCGAAGACCCACTTATTCCAGCAGGCTGGTTTGTTATAGCCGTGTCCTAGTTCTCCTGCGTTAATGTGGGGTTTAGATCAGTTTTAATATATTTTAGTTAATTTTATTATTAGATAGAAGTCATTTCATTGTTCCCCCATCTTTTAATTAGGCCTCATTTAATGTTTTTAATGCGTTTTATTGTTTGTCTTGTATTGTGCTTTTATTCTGACCTGTTAGCTGCCCTGAGTCCTTTGGGAGAAGGGTGGGGTATAAATAAAAAAAAATCATTCATATACAGTAATGGCAAAATAAACAGCATATATACACATCAGAAGAATAACCAAGTGTAAACAAGAATGGATTCCATACGGACTATATATTATTCAGTAAGAGAAACATTTATAGTATGGTTTTTAAGTTGAAAAAACTTTCTAAAGAACTGAAATCAGAAATACAAAAAAATTTAAATGTTTATTTTAAATGTTGTAGTATCAAAAGGGAACATTAAAAACTAATATTTATCGATAATGTTCTTAATATTTTAATTGTTTTTCTTCCTTCTATTTTTAAAATTTATTTTTAAATATCAAATAGTATAGATTTTGTTTTGCTTTTCCTAATTCAGAGATGCAAATCCTTTCTCATACGCTGTAAGGCTGGTTCCAATCCCCTTAGGAAAGAATGACCCTCATTCCATGACATTTGGAGAAAAGTAGTTTTACTAAGAAGTAAAGTGCAGCATGGCAAGGCAAGCTCTGAAGAAACCACAGGGCAAAAAACAGATTGAAAGCAATTCCCTCCACCCCAGACACACCCTCATCTCCCCCAGACCAATCGGTGAAAATATCCAATGTTTTGAGAATCAGGTTGAGGCAGTTACTTTGCAATTTGAAAGCTCTGTCCATTGTCCTTGAGGTGTTGAAGATAACACCTTTCTGCATTCCATCAAAGGCCAGACTTCCCACCTTATTCCCTCTGGCATCAACTACTCTACTCCCTTCTCAATACACAAAATGAATACACATTTGACATAGGTACCTTCAGCTCACTTCCTATCCTAAATTCCCCCCCCCCCCCGATTTATGCAGGTGCAGAAAAGGCGCAAGCAAAGCACGAGGAGAGTGCAACTGACATATGCACTCTCTTTTAGTAGAAGAAAATAGATGTAGAACAGGACCTCTTGATGACATTTTGTATGAAACAGGAAAAATCCACTTATGATTTATGATTTTGATGAGCATTTTTGAGAAATAGATAATAGAAAAATGAATTTTTTTGTAATTGTAGAGTAAAAGATAAGTTTGTAATCATACTTATATTTACTGCAAAGGAAATCAGAACCTTCTATCATTTCGCTCTTTATTTTTGTCTTTTTTCTTTTTTGTCTATTTTTTATTTTTATTCTGCACTAAATTTGTATGTTATTTTTTAAAATTAATTTAATACTTTGAATAAGAATTATAAAAATTATATTAGAAAAAAGAGAATACATACATATAGCTTAATGTTGAACTGAAAAAAAATAATCAAGGACATACCCAGGAGAAAACCATATCCTGGAAGGGCAAGCTACTATATACTGTATATAAAAAGGGATCAAACCCCACATTCACTTTCACTAATACTGCTACCAAGCCAGGTAATGAAACTTCAAAGACCACTTTCTTTTGTAATGGTTAGTTCCTCGTCAACAATGTATTGAGCACTAACTGTACAATCTCGGTAATTATTTTGTCCACTTTAGTAGTTTTGGATTATTGCAGCTCAAGAGAGGAAGAACTCAATTTACAGTGATTTGGACCCAATAATAAGGTAATGTTTTAATGTTCCTGTCTTCCTTTCTGCAGATAGCACCTTTTAATCTGTTGACAAATCCTGTTACAATACAGAAGGTGGTAGAAGAGAAGGAAAAGGAGAACACCTCTGTGTTAAATAGAAACTAAGGGGGGAAATTCCTACTTGGTGAATATATCCAAGTAATTATTGGATTGGGGTCTGCAACTGTCCAAGAAACAATGGATGCAAGGCATATATATCTTTTGTGTACTTTATCTGATTTATGTAGCACAACAAAAAGTCTCAATGGCCAAATATAGGCTTGAAAATACAAAAGCCTTAGGAAAGTATTGTCTTGAGAAGCAGCAGGATGTTCCCAAGTACAGATTCCCACTTTTTGAGCTAAAATAAAACACTGATGACTTTTCCAAGCCTGCTATCACCAGTTTTGAACAGGGAATTTTCACCTCACGTTCTACAGTTTGAATCCTTTTGACTTGTTGTCATGTCTTTGACAGTTTTCATTAAAGCTGATCCAGATAGGAAACCTGGTAAGCTTCAGCTGCCAGATGAAATCATTATATCAAAGTGTTGAATTTTAAATACTAATGCGTTCCAATTATTAAACATTCCAAATATTGTAGAGCAGTAGATTTCAACATGCCAGCTAGAGAATACTAGGACTTTTTTTTAGAACTTTACTTCTCAATAAGAATTGGTAAGAGTAGATGAGTTTTCCTGCATTTACAATGTGCAGCAGCTGGGAAATTTTAATAATGTGATGGAATATAAGGTAAGTCCTAACCATTCCTAGTGAGAATGGACTATATGCCTCATAAAAAGCAATCTTTAAGAAGTAGGGACTACACTGGAATTTTTTCCTCTCTTATCACTAGCAAAAGACATTACTGACATTGCTATCAGCTGACTGTGTGGGCTTCAAGCCATGGTTGCATTATGGGGGAATTGAAAAAGCAAAATTGGTACACCAAATCTTATAACAGCTTAATTAATTCATCTTTCCTTTTACATTTGCATTGTCACTGACAGTAAACACCACATTTTGACACTGCTATCTAGGAGATACAAGATATGCGTTAATGGTTCACGTACACTTCACTAACCACGTTAATGTCCTAGAAGGAATTTAAGACTATTTTCAATCTATTGTGTGTTATAGCAGTAGTGCAGAGATTCTTCAGCTGACAAATTAATACTATCTATATATCTCAACCTGCTTGAATAGTTGTCACATGTTGCTTATAAAAGAGAAGTGGAATTTGATCAGTTTCTTATATCATTTGTATACAAATCAAAATTATCAAAATAAGTACCATATACAAATATCATCTCTATTTCATTGCTGACTAAACTTTCAAAATGCATATTATTTTTTATTATTTCTATTGCAATAATCATTGTGAAATAGATATAGAAATTCCTTTCCGGAGGGTTTTTCCTATTTGAAAGTATTCATGTGAAACTACTATGAATGAATGACTTAGAAGAAAGATATATTTTAATAAGCTAGAAGTTGGCTTATGAAGAATGCTAAAAATGTAATTTTGTATTCATCAGCTGTAAAAAAGATGGCAGCCTTGTAAGATCATTTTCTTTTCCTCAAAATATATATATTATCCAAAATTTAGAGTGAATTCTAGAATCAAAGAATTACAGAGAATCCTTTACTGATTTTTTAAAACTATATAACTTCTTTGCTGTGTCAACATGTGAGCAATATTATATTTTAACATGTAGGATTAAGAGTACATGTTTCTAAAAAATGTAAAATATATGTTACATATATTACCATAGCAGTATGACATACTTTCCTTCTTTTCAATCAAATGTTACAGCCAGCTGAAGAAATAGTTTCTGACTGTATTCAGACTGTATCAAACAGTGACAGGGTTAAATTAAACAGAATAGTTAATTAAAGTTATCTATGTATATTAAATAAGTTTCATTGTATCTTTAATTTAAATATAACTGCTAAATCCGAACAATTAGCCTGATCTTTTAAATTCCTATCAGGCATACATATTTGACTAGATATATTCATTAATATGAACATAAATGCCAAAATAAAACTATAAAAATATTGTAGTTATACACTGTTTTTTGGTTGTCACGCAACTTCTAAAACAGAATACAGTATTATCAACTTTCTTGTGACAATATGTAGATCTGTTATCTTGGGGACAGCTAAATGAATTATTTAATCAATAAGACTGCATCTCTCATGATAAAATAAGCTCAGAAAAATAAAATATGACTGGATCTAGTGTGTCAGTGATTAACTCATAAGTAGAGGAATACATGCTTTAATGTGAAAAGGTTTTTAATTTCTGTATTTTTTAGAAAGCAAAATAAACACAACTCTATTTCCTATTCTCACCATGAAAAATTCATTTTGGAGGAGAAACGATATGATGTACACTAATTGATACATGTTTTCACCATGCAAACATATTCCAATATCTAAAGGACTGTGATAAAGAATAAGAGATCAACCTACTCTCCAAAGAACCTGAAGGCAGAACTAGAAGCAATGGATTGAAACTAATCAAGAGAGAACCAATCTAGAACTAACTAGAAATTTATTGACAGTTAGAACAATTAATCAATGGAACAACTTGCCTCCTGAGATTGTAGGTGCTCTAACACTATCGCTGATCTCCAAGTCTTTCAGCGTGCTCTCAAGACATCTTTTTATCCAGGCCGGGCTATCTTGATTTTCCATGTGTCTCCTGGGGTGGGTTATTTTTTTTAAACTTTTAATTGAGGTTTTATCGGATCATAGTATATTCTTACATTTTCAGCCTTTATTTAATTGTTTTAAATAGATTTTAATATTGATCTGTCTATTTTGTATGTTTTAATGGCTATACACCGCCCTGAGTCTTTCGGGAGCAGGGCAATATATAAATTTGAAAATTAAATTAAATTAAATTAAACACTTGAGGTTTTTAAGAAGAGATTGAATTTTTTTCCCTGAAATGGTATGTTTCCTGATTGAGCAGGTGAGTTGAACTAGAAGACCTCCAAGATCCCTCCCAACTCTTTTACTGTTAAACAAGAGAAGGTGGCTTGGAAAGGAAAATTAATATTTTTGTCTTTCCAAAATTAGAATATATTGAACTCATAAACTAAGATTTCAAAGAAATACCATATCAAGCTGAATCTCTAATATCTTCAGATATAAGGCTAGAAGGGGTTCCAGCCTGAAACTCAACTACCAATCACAGTTGAGAATCAATATTGTGACTCAGATTATTATTATTGTGAAGTTTTCCAAGCATCTTAATGGTGACTTGTATAAATGCATTTACAAAATATATTATTATAGGATAAATAAGCACAAATTTTGATTTTGATAATATTAAACAATTAAGCATCAAGGAAAAATTAAAATATTGTTGAATATTTTTGGAGCCCTAATCATTTATTTTTTGATCAATTTTGATCATTCTTAACATAAAAAATTAAAAATTGTCTTGCTGTAATGATATGGTTATACTAATTGGAGGGATGACCAGAGATATAGTATACTAATAGATATGACTGAATGAAACATGGTGTAAAATATCTGAGTAACGTTAGCTATCCTGATACAAAGATTCCCATGATATTAGCCTAATCTCATTAGCTGTGTTATGAAAGTATAATATATTGAAATACAACAAACCACCTCATACTATAGTTATGGAATCAATTTACTAAATATTCATGTGTTTTGGCTTTTCTGTGTAAACGAGAGAAAAAACATCAGACAAATAACAAAACTGGTAATTCAGATGTGCTTTGTATCAAGATGTAATCAAAATACATACAAGGGTAAGGAAAATATTTCGAAATGATGTCTTCTCACCTAAGAAGTATTTTGCAATGTAATTCATCAACTGGGTAGTTCATCATCCTATTCTGCAGATTGTCTAAATCATTCTATATGATATTGAACTGTAAGTTCTAATTCTGGATTTGTTGGCCCATGAAGGTACAACTTAGTCAGAAGGAAGGAGAGTGTAACAAGAGTAAGCAACCAAATGAGTATCACTTAAAAGATGTACTTAATATTTTTCTGGCACTTTGAAGAACATGGGTTAGCTTGCTAAAATGAAGAATAGCTAAGGGTAAGATTTGCTTCCAAAGCACAAAACATTTCCTTTTCTCATGCCTGCAGTCACACATTTCCTATTATAAAATTTACCAATGAAAGTGGAAAAGCAGTTTTCTGGTGTTAACAAAAAAATGGGTAAATGCTTCTGTGGCTATTTAATACAAGAAATACTGCAACAAAGGTATGTGTGTACTGAAGTGAGACTGATTTAAAAAGAAGAAAATATTATTTTTCTTTAAATCCAAATTTTATTTCTTAGTCCCCCACTGCTCTTTTAATACTCACAGCATTTTCAGAGGATAATTGAGCCATGTGTGTATTTTTAGGACAAATATTGGGAAAAGCCCTGTTCAATACTAATGTCTATACCATTTAAACAATGAAAGCTTTGGGTAAGTAACAACATTTGGACAGCAAGTCAATATGACTATGAAAGGCCTCCAATAATGAGCGAAGTCAGACCAATATACTGTTTAAGTATTTGGTCTCCCTACTGACAAAGGTTGCTTTCAATCACACTGTATCTATTACCATATCAATCATCACTCTAAAAGAATGCAGCATCCCCATTGATGAAGGCATCATTTAAAGCGGAGAAACTAAAAGGTTTATGGAACAAATAATGAAATGTAGGCTGATCAAAGAATGAAAATGAAATCTATCCCATAACTGTTCAAAGTGCTAAACCTCCCTACCTAAAACTGAAACTCCTCAATACGAATTGTGAAAACCAGAAAACTTTGTATCTCATTCCTCATTATTAAAGATAATGCAATTCAATACATTGTTTGCTACACAAATTAAGATATGGAATTGAACTGATGGAAATGATTTACGTGCAGGATTAAAATATTGGCAGCTTTATAGAGTGAAATGTCACTATACTGCTGTACCTTCAAGTTTTACATTTCCTCCTTTGAATCCCTGTCAGCCTTCATGAACACTAGAGACTTTAATCAATGCTTGCTGTAGCTATAACATAACACTGAATATTTTACCTGTGTAATAATCAAACGGCTGTTTAGCTTCAGCTATGAGGAGAAATAGCAACTATATACATTCCAATTGGCAAGGTTACAACATCAATAGAATGTCACATAAAAAAAAATATTCCACACATCAACAAATCCTGTTTTTAAAATGGAAAGTATTTTTGCAACAGTTGAAGTCTACCTTATCAATCAAATCATTGAATAAGGAACCATTTGAAAAGCTTAAATTAAACTGAACTTGTAAGCATTTTTTAATGACAATGACATTAGTTATTATTCTAAATTAACTTTACTTAAATCTATACAGAAAATACATGGCGTTTTATGGATTAAAACATGTACATTAATATATTAAAACA
Source organism: Pareas carinatus (assembly GCA_032468095.1). Lineage (NCBI taxonomy): Eukaryota > Metazoa > Chordata > Lepidosauria > Squamata > Pareidae > Pareas > Pareas carinatus. Next base: position 293,160 of record JANHFO010008182.1, on the reverse strand, counting down.
AAGGTCTCCAACCTTTCTGGCTTTGTGTACTGGCTGGGGAGGGGGAAGAAGAAATGGAGCTGTAGTGGCGGAGAGGTGAGAGTGCAGTACTGCATTCTACTTCTGTTAACAGTCGGCTGCCAGTAAATTCAGCACTTTGAGTCCCACTAGCTTAAGGTTGACTCAACCTTCCATCCTTCCGAGGTCGGTCAAATGAGAACCCAGATTGTTGGGGGCAATATTCTGATTTCTGTAAAACCACTTAGAGAGGGCTATAGAGCACTGTGAAGCAGTATATAAGTCTAGCTGCTATTGCTATTGCTATGGTTCCATGCAAGCAGTAGGCATGTGCACTCCCACTGGTACAAATGGAGGTTCAAACATGTCCGAGAGTGCCTGCTGCTCATGCATATGGAGCTGCACATGCATTCACCTACCGCTTGTGTAGCCTGGTTTTGAACAGGCCACATCACAGGAGTTGGAGAAACCTGTATTAAATACATGTATCAAAAATAGTTTGCTTCCTTAATAAGACTGGCATTCATCTACTAATAGTTGGTCAGTATAGAATTGAAAGTAGAAAAGGAAACAGATAAGAAAATCAAGGAAGAGAGGCAGTAATGGAATTCCTGATTTCATAATAGTAAGCTCCTCAACAACCTCTCACATTTATTGAAATTTGTCTTTCTCCCAAAAGTCACTTTTTAAAGCTTTTTTTTTGCTTCAGGCCACTCCCTCACACCAAATGAAAATCCATACTTTCAGAAATAGTCTATGAAAACAAGATAGCATAATAAATCATAGGTTGAATGTTTGGTTCAAGTAAAACCAATAAAAGGAATAGTGGGGCTACTTCATTTTACATTGTAATGTACATTTGCCTAATTCCATGCCTTTGAGTCAATATACAAACTAGCCATTGCTATCTGGTTTTTTTGGTTGGCTTTATTATGTACCAACCATGTAATACTTTGCCTTGTCATGTCTCTTTTCTGTTATTCATTTGGTTTTTCTTATAGGTCAGTTAGGTCTCTTTGGTCAATCAATCAGAATATAGCTGGAAGGGACCTTGGAGGTCTTCTAGTTCAACACCCCACTCAACCAGGAGATCCTATACTATTTCAGACAAGTAACTGTCCAGTCTCTTCTTTAAAACCTGTAGTGATGGAGCACCCACAACTTCAGTAAAACTTCAGATTTTATGTGCTTCCTTCCACATCTTTTTTACTGCCCATCAAATATTCTTCCAATATCTTTTTTCTTCTTCAAATGTCTTGTGTACATTCAGCATTCCACACTCACCTATGCTCCTTGGTAAATAGAGTCTGTCAAGATCACTCTGAGGATGAAATACATGATCCATTGCCATTATATTTCTATTTTCCTATCCATGGCTTCTAGTTTTGCTTGAGTCCAATCCTCTAGTCCAGCTGTGTATCCAATGATTGGAATTGTCCAGATTTTAATTGTCTTAATGGTATTTTTGTCACTGAGTTTGGACTTCTTTTTCATTTTTCTGATGTATTCACTACTGACCTCTTTCTTGAGTTCAGTGTACTTGATGTTGTTATCCTAAAGGATTCCCAGGTCTTTGTAGTAATCATTTTCATTCACATTTTTAAAGTTAGTTCTATAGAGCAATTGATTCTCTCAATTTTTGCTATTTCCCCCCATTGATGGTAAAGGTTGCTCCTTTGTCCTGACCAAACTCCATTGCAATATCTTGGCTGTATATTCAGACAGTGTTGAACAGTGATTCCATTTCAGACGATGCTTTTCAGTATAACTTCAGATCATCCATATTAATGATATGAAATAACCTGGAAGATGTTTTTGATGTTTGAAAACCATGGGCTGATTTCAGTATTTTTGACAGAGGAATCAATGTCATGATGAACAATAATGGTGAATCTCCTTGAAAGATCTCTTGATGTTAAACTCTCCCAGTCTATCACTGTTGATCTGAAATTGTTACTTCTATTGTGCCATTGATCATTGCAGAATGCTTCTGGTGTTTCTATCGACTTGTGTTATTTATAAGTACTTGATGATCCAGTCATGTGAAAGGGAGTCAACCTGATCTTTCTTTTTGGTAATGGACAGTTTAGTGTTCTTTAGCTTTTGATTTTACATCCAAGATAATCGGCTAGAACTACAGCCATACAGTACATTAGTTGGTTTATTTCTTGCAGTGAGCTTGTGCTCATATTTGATATTACAGCATTGGTATCTTTAAATTCCTGTGCTGTTTCTTCATATCAAGGTTCAATGCATGCAATCTTATTCTGTTGTTTTTGTGATGTTCTAGATGTTCTAGATGTTCATTTCACTTTTTCTTAGAGGGTGTTGTTCTTCCTGAGGAGAGTCAGAGTAAAGTACCTAGCTTAAGACTGAAAACAATTCCATATCTTTGATGGCTTCCTCTACTGCTGATTCCTGCTTGTTTACCTCTACAATCTGAGCTGCTTCTGTAGAGGTTTCATTTTCTTTGCCTTGGGTAGACATTTGCAGTTCTTCCATTTCTGCTTCTGCGAATACCTTATTTTGTATTATAATCTATATTGATCTGCTAGTCTCTGTTCTATTATTTCTGGTTCTCGGTGTTGTGCAGTCTTTTCAGATATCCTCTTTCTGTTGGACTTAATTTGTAATAACATACCATTATTTCTTTGCTTTCAGTCTTCATATAATTGTGATAGTAAACAACTTTTCTTCCAGTGGTCCTGAAGCTGCTGGCCTTGCTTGCTCAATCAACAGTCCTGTGTCCTGTAACCCATTTGCCACCAGATTTAAACACCTAACATGATCGTTGTTGACCTTGATGATAACTGATACAGTATTGGTTTTTGTAAATTACTCCTTACCACATTGTTTATGGGAGAAACACTCTTTATCTGACTCTTCTGATGAAACCTATTCTGTATAGTTGAACCTTGGCAGTCTCACACCATGTCAAGTTTATTACAATATAAATTGTATAGTAATTTAAAAGACTGTGGAGAAGGCTTAGTCCACTCTGGCCATCATTCTAGAGACTGTTGTGCTCAGCAGGAAAATTTGATTTCAAAAACTGTATTCTCAAAAATCAAATGTCTCTGCAAGATGGTAAATTTTAGAGCACTTATTCATGGAAACGCTTTGCTTTACTGTCTTCAATTCTACATGTGATCACACACACAGTGGAGTCCCTATAATATAAAATTTGCAGGACATCAATAGGTTCATTAAGTGAAACTGCATTACAAATGTAATTTACATTTACTGTATTCCAGGCCATAACAGGTGCCATTGGTTTAGGCAAACATGAACTAAAAGCAAGTAGATTTCTTTCTTTATTTATTTTTTACCCCAACTTGAGCTTCATTTTTCTCACAGCCAGCATTCATTAGAATTACAAGGGTTGGAACTTAACACAGCACCATAGCCTGCTGTTTCCTATCTTGGTCAGCAATAAACAACATAATACTATGTCCAGTCCCTTCAAATGGTTCTCTCAACTACAACAAATACCAGGTGCATAAATGGTGATAGGCAAATCTCAAGATGCTATAAGATTGCATTAATTTTAGAAAGCAGTAAGTACTGAAGAGAGAACATGCTTTTTAAATGATACTTTTTACATTCTATTTACTTCTCTTTTAGCTTTTAACAATATATTCCTATTCTTTTAGTTTTCTGCTTAGAATAGCAATAAATTGACAATCAACTGCAGGTGTCATAAATTTGACACAAATCAACCCTGGATTTTGCATGGACAAATCTCAATTTTTAAGAGATCTCCAGGAAAGAATTGCCACCACTTTAGCAGTGTCACTGAAAAGATTATTTACCACTTCAAGCATACATTAGATATCAAAGAGATTTAAACCAGAAAAGGGTTATAACTACAATTGGAACATCTCAACTTTTTTAGAAAATTTATCACCAAGGTCAGAAACAAGTCTGCAGTTGCACTTTTACAAAGTTTCCTGCATTTGAAAACAACCTCATAACAGAAATAATTGTGGGTTGACATATTAAAACAGTGAACAACATAATGAATTTATTGAGCTAGCCTTCTGTTCTTAAGCTCAGTAGGTATACCTTCCAGTAGCTGCTTTAGGGTTCCATATATCTATTCTATTCTATAATTCTGAGAGAAAATAAGTCACCAAGAGCTTTTAATGGCTTAGAGGGTATCGAATTCAGGTTTTCCTAATCTCAATCTATGCTATACCAAGCTTGCTAAATACCCAGCAGCTCTGACTACCACAGAGATCTACTTTCTCTGATGCCTTCCAAATTGTTATTTTAGTTAGAAATTCTAGGAACTGTAATCACAAAATAACCAGAAGGTACTAGTTTGAGGAAGTTGGTGTAACTTTCCATTTTCTTCCTTTTCCAATTCAACATTATTTCCAAAAATATAGGTGCCTTGAGTATAAACAATCTTTACTTACACAACCATCTTGACAAGTTAGACAAGAATATATTGATTGAAATAAGGTTAACATCCAATTCTCATTGAAGATAAAGCACATCTGAGAGATGGTGTCATTATCACTTATTTAACCAAGAAGATAAGTTTTGGGTGAAAAACTAAAAATATCTAGCAATTTCCACATAGTGTGACTGTCTTAGAAACAATTTAGACAAATGAAACCAGAAACAAGCAAACAAACAAACAAATCTCATAATGGCACAAACTCAGAAATAATCTTATTGTTTTCTATTAATGTTCATAATAAAACTTGATTAATATTGGGAAGGGATTGTAGGATAACAGTGCATCTGCAGCAATAATCACTTGCTTTGAAATGGCAGGAGTGACTGTATGATCAAAAAATACTCTTTTTAGGTATTTTTTAGATTTTAGCTTTATTAAATTTTTATACCGCCCTTCTCCCCGAAGGGACTCAGGGCGGTGTACAGCCATATAAAAAACATTTACAAG
>JANHFO010008182.1:272517-283606 GCA_032468095.1 Pareas carinatus | reverse complement strand
TTGGTAATCCTGATTTAAATTAAATAGTTTTGGCTAACCATAGAGAAAGAATGACAGACATCAAACATATATAGATAGTATTTTATTTTTTAAAAAAATATTTTTCAAAGTATTATTTTCAGCAGCTAAATGCAGCAAAGTGCTTGGATGATTATATAAAAAAGTACTTAGGTGTGGAAGAGTAATTGGTAATTTCTCACCATTTTTAAAAACTTAATATCTGGGACTTTTCCTTTCCTACTTTTCCCCCTTTTTTCTTCCTTATTGTTCTAAGTATTTAGAATCTGTTATCTTCATTATATGTTTGGTGTTGCTCATCTAGAAATTTACCTCCTTAATAAGATTAAATGAAGAGACATCCACAACACCAAAACTTTCATCTAAAGAACAAAAGAGGTGCAGTGGTTAGAATGCAGTATTGCAGCCTAGATTTCAATCCTGACTGGCTCAAGATTGACTCAGCCTTCCATCTTTCCAAGGTAAGTATAACGATGACACAAATTGTTGGGGACAATATGTTGTCTCTGTAAACCACTCAGAGAGTGCTGTGAAGGACTATGGGATGGTATATAAGTCGAAGTGCTCTTGCTCTTGCTGTTGTACCATCACAATGTAAGCTCTCTCTCATATGTAGAATATGTTTTGTATGTGAACGTGTACAAGAAAGGTACTGCTTGCTTCGTGGCAAAGCACCACTATTTCAAAGATGCCCAACCCCATGTTCATTGAGTTAGAAGGAGCTTTGAACTTCCTCAGGTTACAAAAATAGTAAGAAAGAGGACATTTTCAGGGGACAGTAGGTATGAGGAACAGTGTGTGTTATCTTGCAAGAAGATGCTTAACAATATTCAAACCTATTTCCTGGTTTATGAATTCTTGTTTCCAAGAAGCATACAATGTTTTAGCAAAATGAGAACATATGCTTCTCAAATTCAATATACAATAGAACATTTAAGTATGAAAAAGACAAAGCAATATACGTTTAGCTAATGGCAGTTGGAGCAGTACTACTTGTAAATGCATACACTATTATAGGAATGAAGGTCTAGTATACAAATATTTTGAAATAAAAAATAAAGATATTAATTTCCTCAATAACTTAAATTAATAACCTCTATTTGTTTGGTTTTTTCTTCATTCGTATATTCAGGACACTGTCAGCAAGACATCTCACCAAATTTACACTCATAAAAAATTAAGGCAAAAACAGTTATGTTCCTAGATATTCTGTCTTCCAAGAGGTGAGTCTGTAAGACAAATGGACATTGAAGCAAGACTTGACTGTAAACAGAAAAGGGTCAGATGAGTATGCTTTAAAAGGAATAGATATATGTAAACAATATTTGGGAATGCATTGGTTCACTAGAGGGAAAATAATGAGCACTTTACCAGGCTAAGAGAAGTGTGCAAAGCCTTTGAAAGGGGTGCTTAGCAAACTTCAATGGCATGAATAAAGCACCCACAACATAAAGTAGCTACAACCTCTGGAACTCTTGGCCCAAGTGAATCGAAATCTGTTTTTGGCTGCCTGTGCATGCATGAACAGACATTGCTTCTGCAAATTGAAATAATCCACATGGATACAGAGACAATCAGGAAAAATCTTTGAAGAACTGAATCTTCTAGAGCAGTGGTCGCCAACCTGAGGGCTGTGGACCACTGGTGGTCCGTGAGAAAAGTTTGGTGGTCCGTACAAAAATCTGGCAACTATTTGAATTCTTTTTTATAACTGTATGGTATCTGATCCTGGAGACAAATGAGACTGGGATGCCTCCAAGGCTCAGAATTTGCTTGCACACGCTGTACTGGAAATGCTTCTAAAGCGCCTCTCAGCTGGCTGAAAGCGCGCGAATTCTGAGCCTCAGAGTTTCCAGTACAGCTGACTTCTCTCCCACTCTGAATGCATGAGGTAAAAGGCACCAGTGGGGAGGGGCAGCTGGGTTTTATTGGGGGGGGGTGTTGGACAATTGCAGTCCACATGGGTGCAGGAGGGAACTTCCCCGACCCACCGAGGAACGCAGGCGGCGGGGGGAAAACTGCTTTGGCTGGCTGAAGAACACAGGCGGCAGAGGGGGAACTGCTTCTGCGCGTGGAAAAATGGAGGTGGGCGTCTGTTCTTGACTATCCTTCTCTACGTTATGCTGCTAGGACAGCGGGTGAGCGGACCAGTCTGTCGAACATTTCTTCCTCCGCCAGCTACAGTGTGGGCCCTGCAGGGGTGAATGGGAAGCAGATCAGCGTGAATGGCAGGATCATTGCGAGCTCTGGTGTGAGAGACAGTCTACCCAACTCTTCCTCCTTCACCCACTACAGTGCGAGCCCTGCGTAGCCTTCAATCTGCTTCCCATCCACCCTCACAGGGCCCGCACTGTAGCAGGTGGTGGAGGAGGAAGAGTTGGACAGACTGGCTTGCTTGCCTAGAACTTGGTCTGTATGCTCAGACCTCAGTCTGCCCCGTGGGACTGTCCAGAGCTCGACTCGTGTGCCTGGAGCTTGTCCTGCCTCGTGGGAGCGTCCGGAGCTCAGCCTGTGCGCCTGACCTCAGCCCAACCCGTGGGAGCATCTGAAGCTTAGCCTGCACGCTTGATGCTTGGCCTGCCCCGTAGGAGCATCCAGAGCTTGACCCACGCATCCGGAGCACCCTGAGCAAGGGCCGACTGGTGAGTGAGTGAGCGCCGAGGGGAAAGTGGAGCACAAGAGCAATATGTTTTTATTTGTGTGTGTGTGTGTGTGTGTCTATGTTTGTGTGTCTCTAATTCTCTGTGTGTGTGTGTGTTTAGGTTTGAGTCTGTCTAATTCTCATTCTCTCTCGGTCTCTCATTTTCTCTTTTCCTCTCTCATTCTGTCTGTCTTTTTCTCTCTTTCTCTCTTTCTTTCTGACTCTCTCTCTGTGTCTGTCTGTTTGTCTGTCTGTCTGTCTGTCTCTCTCTCTCTCTCTCATTCTGCTTCTCTCTTTGTCTCTGTCTCTCTCTGTCTCTCTCAAGCAGGAACAAATTTCACACAAAATGTGTAATACTTAAATAAGCTTCAATTATTTTGCAATAATTAAAGTAGCTTTAATAATTTTGCTATAATTAAACAGTTTTTAAAATTTTGTTATCATCACATAAGCATTTATGATTTTTTATAATTAAATAAGCTTTTTAATTTTGTTATATTAAAAAGGTATGCACCTTTTTAAAAAATTCATATTGGTGGGCCTTGGGATTTCAAATTGTGAGTTTGGTGGTCCTTGAGGTCAAAAAGGTTGGCGACCACTGCTCTAGACGATGTAGACAATTTATTCAGGGATGGGTGTTCTTTGTGAAGCAACCTTTTCAGAGAATCAAAAAAAGATAGCTTTTTTTAAAAAATATATAAAATTTAACTAGAAACTATTTCTGGAAGGTAATTTTATGTAAAGTTAAGGTAAAAATTCCATAAAGTCAAACTTTGCTTTAAATGGCAACATGTCTGGATACTTTTCTTAGTAATGTTATGAAAATTATTTGTTATTTCCACCTTTTTGGATATATTTGTGGCTTCACATTTGATTCCTAGCAGCCTGGATTTCAAGGCTCAGTCATTCACAAACAAACCAGTTTGGATGCTACTTCTCTGAGAAACTTCTCTGAGACCAGCCAAGGACAGTTTTGTTGTTGTCACTCCCTGAATATTTTCATTAAGAATTTACTCTCATTTTTCACTAACATATATAGACCAATAATTTTCAGGTTGTTTGCTCTTAAAATTTAACAGCAAACTAAATCTGATTATGACTAGAGAGATGGAATGGGGGAAGAGGATCAAGGCATTAGTAGAGGAGAGATACCCATGACTGAATCACAGCATCTCTGAAATGTGACCACTCAGCTTCAAAAAAGGAGATTGTTCATATCAAATGTTAAAGTTTTGACAAGAATTTCAAACGATACTCTAACTCCTAACGATGTTTTTTGTATTTCTTATTTGCTTGTTTTATGTTACTTTATTTGTTCAGTTTTATGTTTAATGCAGGAATATTTCAGGAGAGATTTCAAAAAAAATCAAAAGGACCTCTGCAACTGCATAATCAAAGCCACACTTTAAAAATAAAAGGACAACATGTATGATGTGTGTAAAGAAGAAACAGGACTTTGATAGCAGCTAGGGTTACTGTCTTGACTTTTTTTACCCTGTCTTGGATGTCCTACCCTGATGTTTGCAATCTGAAAGATATGGCAGCACAACAACAGCTGAATAAAAAGAGATGAGGAAACAGGGCAAAGAAAGGAAAATCTGGCTCACAGTATTTGCAATTTGCATTTTGACCAGCTGGGATAAAAGCTGCTCCAATAGTGAGGAAAACCACCAGCAGCTATCCTTTCAGCAAAGATAATAAACTAGTCATCCTGCTCTTTTGTATGTATGATAGAGAGTGATTAATTTGGCTATTTGCAGTTTCAGATTTAAAAAAAACACTTGGTGGTAGCACCAGGCTAACCTTGGCTGAGCCCTAAACTTAATGAGAGTCAGACCTGGAGAGTATCAGAGACAGTCAGGATGTACTGCATTGTGAGCTAGTTGAGGAAATCAAAACAAAACAAAGACTCATCTTCATGATAGAAGACATTTACAAACTACTGCCATATTTCTGAAAAGAAAAATGCATAGATACATTTTAAAATAATCTGAACTTTACTTTTATTTATTTCATAAAATATTTAGTGATTTGTATGAGCCTGTTACAAGAAAACTGTCTTTGTTGGCTCTCTGTTTGTGACTGGACATTTAGTGAGATAGTGGCTATATCCTATGAACCTTTATATATGAGCGAGTGCACAAACCACTAGGGATTTTGCCAGCAACTTGTTGAATGCGGAAAGGAGATTACACGAATACCCCATGTGAATGCAGCAGGGGGAACTAGATAATAGCAGCAGTCGGTAGCTATTGCCCACATCACAGGATGCAATTACCTAACAGAAGATTTTGGTTTTGTACTGCGGTTGATGTGTTGAAGTGTGAAGTTTTGATTTCAACATAATAACTCTGACTTAATAACATTTAAGTTTTATCAGTGTATAGAACTATTGATGATAGGAAATACATTTCAGGAGGGCTACAAATTTGGCTGAGCTGGTTTACCCATCATAAAATACAATTGAGTGCTTTCTTTTCAATATATTTTGATTCGTTAGTTTGATAAAGAAAACTAAGCAAAATAAGGTTCATTTTTATTTTTATACAGAACCAAGCCACCACATGCCAAACTCCATTATTACAAATGCTGCACTATGCTATCATAAATAATTGATTTTTGTCATAAAGCTATTTAGAGGGCATATGGCATCTTCAAACTTGCAGAAGAATACATTATATTTTTTTTCACTCTTAGCTGCCTGTTGCTTTCTTCTGCTTATAAATACCATGTTAACACTTGCTGAAATTCTTTATTCAGAGTGACATAAAAGACAAAAAATGTTTTTATGTCATAGCAGAAAAAGGAAAATATGTGCCAATGGATTAAGGAAAATAATAACTTAAAATTGTTAATTTAGCAATTTTAACTTATCAAGAACCAATTTAATTAAGTAAGTCTACCAAATCTGGGTGCAGAATTACTGGAAACTTTCATTGAAAGGTGGCAAAGAATGAGCAGTGGTTCTGTGACCCTTTGCTGTTATATGATGGTCACCCAGATTTCTGCTACCCAGATCTTATAGACTTAACTCAAATAATTTCTGAAACGCTGGAGGATAAAGTTCTTTGAATAACCGCTTTCTTCTTTGACTTCCTTCTTTCTTGACTGTTCTTGTTTCAATGAGGATGTTGATATCCATTCATATAATATTATAGAATCTCTGAAAATAATTCATCACTAGAATTAATCCAATGCAGATTTCATAGCAAATGAAGGTTACCTTCCATGCTACAATCCTTACTCTGTGGTTCATAGACATGTCTCATTTTACTTTGATGGAATTTAAAAACAAAGTGCTGAACATTAGATGCAATAATTTTGCTGCTGTTGCTTTAAAGCATATGAATCACTGCTTTATGACATAGATGTGTTAAATTTTCAATAGGATTAATGTTTATTTTACTTTGAAACCTCTCCAATTCTAAAAACAAGAGGAAAGAAAAAATCCCAAACATATTTTTTGTGCCATTATTGCCATCCTCTTGTAGCTCTTATATAGGATAAAAACAAACAAATGCACTGCAACTCTCCCCACTCCCATTCATTCATTCTAAAATCGTGAATGGAAAACTTTTAGGTAATTTCTGTCAGAGTGAATATAGTGAAGATTACTGGGGTAAGATCACACCTGGAACTGATGGAACAGAACAGAACATTTATTGACCAAGTGTGACTCAACACACAAGGAATTTGTCTCCAGTGCAAAAGCTCTCAGTGTACATGCAAAGCAACAGTAATAACAATAATAATCATAAAACTATATAAAAATCTGGACACATTTTTCAAAAGATATTTACAGAATAGTGAAGGCTCAGAGGAATATAACTAATATAATACAGGGATCTGATAATATTTGTTTGTTTGTTTATTAGTCAAATTTATATACCGCCCTTCTCCCCAAAGGGACCCAGGGTGGTGTACAGCCTATAAAATAAAAATATACAAATTACAAGTTTAAAACTGTTTAAAAGGAAAATATTTAAAATGGCTGAAAAATTTAAAATAACCCAATATTAAAACCAATTTAAAAACCAAATTTAAAATTAATATCAGATAAAATCCACAGGGGGGCAGGTGTAAACTTGGCCAAACCGGCCTGATTAATGAGATATGTTTTAACTGCACAGCTGAAAGCATGGAGGTCAGAAATTGTTCGAATCTCGGGGGAGAGGTCATTCCAGAGGGTGGGTGCTGCCATAGAGAAGGCTCTCCCCCTGGGGGTCGCCAGCCAACATTGGCCGACGGCATCCTGAGGAGGCCCTCTTTGTGGGAGCGAACCGGTCGATGGGAGGTATTGGCTGGTAGAACGCGGTGCTGTAAATAACTGGGTCCTAAGCCATGGAGTACTTTAAAGGTGGTCACCAGCATCTTAAAATGCACCTGGAAGCCCATCGGCAACCAGTGCAACTCGCACAGGAGAAGGGACACATGGGCACTGCCCCGCGCCCCCATAATCCCTGCGCGGCCACATTCTGGACAAGTTGGAGCCCCCAGATGCGTCCCAGGGGGAGCCCCCTGTAGAGAGCATTGCAGTAGTCCAGGCGGGCAGTGATGAGGGCTTGAGTGACTGTGTGCATAGGGTCCTAATCCAGAAAGGAGCACAACTAGCGGACCAGGTGAACCTGGTAAAAGGCCCCCCTTGTGACGGCTGCCACATGGTTCACCAAGGACAGCCTTGCATCCAGGAGGACGCCAAGATTGCAAACCCTTTCCATGGGGGCCAGTATTTCGCCCTCAATAGTCAGAGATGGAGTGAGCTGACTATGTCGAGATGCTGGAATCCACAGCCACTCAGTCTTGAAGAGATTGAGTATGAGTCTGTTGCACCCCATCCAGATACGCATGGCCTCCAGGCACTGGGACATCACTTCCACGGCATCGTTGGGGTGGCCCGGTTGGAGATGTACAGCTGAGTATCATCAGCGTACTGATGGTACTCCACCCCAAAGCCATGGATGATCTCACCCAGCGGCTTCACATAGATGCTGAACAGGAGGGGCGAGAGGATAGACCCCTGCGGCACCCCACATAGCAGGTGCCTCGGGGTCAACCTCTGGCCTCCTGCCAACACAGTCTGCGACTGATTGGAGAGGAAGGAGGAGAACCACCGTAAAATGATGCCTCCCACTCCCATCCCCTCCAACCAGCGCAACAGGATACCATGGTCGATTATATCGAAAGCTGCTGAGAGGTCTAACAGGACCAGGATAGAGGAATATCCCCTATCCTGGGCCCTCCAGAGATCATCCACCAACGCAACCAATGCCGTTTCTGTACTGTACCCAGGTCTGAAGCTGGACTGGAGCGGGTCTAATAGACACTTTCCTCCAGCTGCCGCGGAAGCTGATAGGCCACCACACTCTCAACAACCACCAATTCCTCCCGTCCCCTCCCGACTGTCTCCCATTCTTCCAATTCCCTTCCCCCCATATCCCATATTTTGTAAATATTGTTAAAGTTCAATGTAAAATTTTTATGTTATCTGTACACCACCCTGAGTCCTTCGCGAGAAGGGCGGTATATAAATCTAAATAAATAAACCTTCGCCAAAAAAGGGAGGTTGGAGACCGGACGACAATTCGCTAAAACCGCTGGATCCAGGGAGGGCTTCTTGGGGAGGGGTCTCATCACCGCCTCGTTCAAGGCAGCTGGCACAAACCCCTCACTCAAAAAAGCCTCAACCACCCCCTGAAGTCAGCCTCTTATAACCTCCTGAGAGGACAGCACCAACCAGGAGGGACACGGGTTCAATAAACATGTGGTGGCCTTCAGTCGCCTTAGCAACCTGTCCATGTCCTTGGGAGCCACAGGGTCGAACTGCCCCCGGTAGTAGACTCAAGACCAGCACTCGTCCTCCCCTCAGGATCATGCCAGTCAGAGTTCAGACCCCTCTGGATCTGATCGATTTTATCGTGCAGATAACAACCAAAGTCCTCAGCACAACCCTCTACTAACGAGTAGAACACAATGGAAATTTTGACAATATTCCAGCAGCATCAGGGGTTGTAGGAATACCCCAGAAGTTAATTTAAATATTAATGTCTGCAAAAAGAAATGTCAAAATGATCCGATGACTATTTTAAGCTACTGTTTATGATATCACTTATAATACCAAATTGTAATCTGATCTGGACAGCATCTTATAAATGTAAAATAAAGCAACTACACGTGCCACTCTGGACCCAACCTTCAATGTTTCTAAGCGCTCAGAAAGCAGCAGATGATCCACTTCCACAATAAATTCTTCTACAGCTTCACACAACTCGCGCTGCAATTCCTTCCTCTGGAGAATCAAGTTTTGTACTTCATCCTGTGCAGAAGAGAACAAACAATTGACGTCTTCAGAAGAGAAACAGGTACTTGTCAACTTACAACTGCAATTAGAACCAAAATTTCTGTTGCCAAGCAAAGGAGTTGTCGAATAAGCTATGCCCAAGTTTATGACTTTTTCTGCCACAATAGTTGAGCAAACCACTGTAGTTAGTGAAATATGTAGTGGCTAATAAAATCTGGCTTCTCTCACTGACTTTGCTTATTAGAACCCATCTGGGAAGATCACAAATGGCAATCTCGTGATCCAGAGACACTGCAACCATCATAAATATACGACATTTGCCAAGAGCCCCAATTTTGATCATGCTGTGACAGTTGCAAGTGTGGGGATTGTCACTTCATTCGCTGCTGTTGTAACTTTGAACATTCACTAAAGAATAGTTCTAAATCAAGGATGTCCTGTATGGGACAAGCCCTAATTAAGGCAATTGGTATTCGGTCATATGTGAAGATGAAGAACAGCCCTCTGCAGCAGTGGCCCCCAACCTACTGGACACCAGGGTCCGGTTCCATGAAAAAAAGATTTTTCTGCAGATTGGAGGGGGCATGGCTTTGTGTGCTACCTGCATCTCGCGAATGGGGCTTGGCTTGTTTGCGTGTCCCAGTTACTGGCATGCTGTGGCCTGGTGCCAGTCCATGGACTAGGGGATGGGGACCCCTGCTCTACAGTGCCTCCTGATCCACCTTCAAGTTTTTGTACAACCTCACATAGAATTGACGTTGATCCAAGACATTGGTTTTCAGATACTGCTGCAGTTGCAATGTGCATGATACAGATGTTGTATCATGTACAACTTTACAATACAAACCAGTACAGTTCAATCTGCAGATGAAAGGGAAATCAGCCAAATTATCAATGCTTGCAGTTGGACAAGAGAGCAACGACAGAAAAAACATCCCCTTGGGAGTTCTCAATGTTTTACTGTTGTTCACAGCAGCTCTCAAGCAGTATGTCCGTTTTCTTTATCTGCTGACATATGATAACCAACGAAGAAAATATACAATTTAATTTCTTTACATACCTTTCTATTTATTTTAAAATAAATTATTTAATCTTTTTTTTAAAAAAAGGTTATATTTGTTAAACATAGTTAACATATTTCACACTCAATTGTTGGACTTTTCCCAAGCTACTTAATAGAACCTTTTAAGACCAAAATCTTTTTCATGAATTAAATATCTTTTCAATCCAGATGCTGAGCTCTGTGGGGGAGACAGAGAGAACACCTACTCTCACATATTCAGTTGCAGGGAAGATGAATTTCCTCTCTTGCAAACACTTTAAAAACAATTTATTAATAGAATAACTTGTAAGTAATGTACATGCAATAAGCATAACAATCACATAAAATTAAATAGATCAATAATATGAATAATAAAAAGATACAGATGCCTTGAATTTAATTTTCACTCAAATGAAAAATATAATAATCTTTCTGGATGCAAACACTAGAAATTGAGTTTAAATTCTTAGTAGCTACATCTAGTAAGATTATTCTAGTAGGTTGGACTAGCAACAGGAAATCTTTTATTTGACTAGCAATCTGTAAAAAATTTAAGAAATGCATTCTCTCTCTCACGCACATACACACACGTATGTTATTGCAATCCAACAAATTCTCAAGTTGTAGTGACTTCATTCAACTATCCTGTTGATGATCAATAGAGAGAAGAGAAAAGCTGCAAGAATTTGCTAGTGATTGACCTTTAAGTTTATTTCTCCTCTTCACAAAAACTATAACCTGTAACAGCTCTAAAATGAGGCCAGTTTGATCTAATGTTTAAGGCATCAGGCTAAAAACCAGAAGACTTATGAATTCTAGTCCTGCCTTAGGCATGAAGGCCAGCTGGGTGGCTTTGAGTCAATCACATTCTCTCAGCCCAACACACCTCACAGAGTTGTGGAAAAATAGGAATATTATGGATGTTCACCATCTTGAGTTACTTATCTATAGAAATATTTGTCAAAAATGATTAACTGATGATTTCCGGTGGCACCGCAGGCGTTGAAAGATGGACTTTTAGAGTCCGCCAGCCCCGGGACTGCGTTAAGCCGCTCTGACAGCTTAAAATCAGCTGTTAGGCGGCTGGAAG
>JANHFO010008182.1:228839-246851 GCA_032468095.1 Pareas carinatus | reverse complement strand
AAACACACTTACACACCATTCAGGCCTGGGTACAGCACGGAGATGGCATTGGTTGCATTGGTGGATGATCTAAGGAGGGCCCGGAATAGGGGTTGTGCCTCTATCCTGGTCCTGTTAGACCTCTCAGCGGCTTTTGATACCATCGACCATGGCATCATGCTGTACCGGTTTGCGGGGGTTGGGAGTGGGAGGCACTGTTTATCGGTGGTTCTCCTTCTACCTTTCTGGCCGGATGCAGACATTGCTGACAGGAGAGCAGGGGTCGACACCGTGGGGCCTTACTTGTGGAATGCCTCAGGGGTCGGTCCTCTCACCTCTCCTGTTCAACATTTATATGAAGCCACTGTGTGAGATCATCCGTGGCTTTGGGTGGAGTACCATCAGTATGCTGATGATAATCAGATGTACATCTCCACCCCAGGCCACCCCAACGATGCCATCAAGGTGATGTCCTAGTGCCTGGAGGCCGTGCGGATCTGGATGGGGTGCAATAGACTCAGGCTCCATCCCTCCAAGACCGAGTGGCTGTGGTTGCCGGCACCGCGATATAGCTGGATTGTTCCATCGCTGGCTATTGGGGGCGAGACTTTGGCCTCCATAGAAAGGGTCTGCAACTTGGGTCTGCAACTCCTGGATGTAGGGCTGTCCTTAGCAGATCATGTGGCAGCCATCAGCAGGGGGGGCTTTTTACCAGGTTCACCTGGTACACCAGTTGTGTCCCTTTCTAGATTGCGATATCATGCGGATGGTCACTCAGGCACTCGTCATGGTCCACCTGGACTACTGTAATGCTTTCTACATGGGGCTCCCCTTGGGTTGCATCCAGAAGCTTCAACTGATACAAAATGTGGTCGCGTGGGGGCTTATGGGGGCCAGTGGCAGGACCCATGTGGTCCCCCTCCTACGCGAGCTGCATTTGCTGCTGGTGGGTTTTCAGGTGCACTTCAAGGTACTTGTCATGATCTTTAAAGCACTCCATGGCATAGGACACAGTTATCTACAGGACCGCATTCTGTCAGCAAATACCTCCCACCGACCAGTGTGCTCCCACAGAGAGGGACTCCTCAGGGTGCCATCGGCCAGTTTATGTCATCTGGTGACCCCCAGGGGGAAAGCTTTCTCTGTGGTAGCTCCCACCCTCTGGAACGATCCGCCCTCAGAGATTCGTATTACTTCGGACCTCCGTGCTTTCCGCCGTGCCATAAAATCATAGCTTTTTATCCAGGTTGGCCTGGCCTGATTCGCATTACCTCTCCGCTTACAAAAATGATTAATTTTATATATTTAATATTTTTAGATCCAGCTATAAATTGGATTTATATTCCGGCTTTTAAATTTTTTGGCCATATTAATTTATAAATTTTTAATTGCTTTTAATATTGTGTTGTTTGTTTATTGTAGTTGTGGTTGTTGATGCCTGTACACGCCCTGGGTCCCTTCGGGGAGAAGGGTGGTATAAAAATACAAAAATAAATAAATAAATGAATAAATAAATAAATAAAGACTCATTTCAAATAGTGCAGTCTCTCTGACTAGTTTCAGTACCATAAAATAAGTGACATTTTTTGGAATTAAGATTAAGTTAGATAAGTGCATAAAAATGTATGTTGAGACTAAAACTAAAATTGAAATTTTGACTGGTGGAAAAAATAAAAATGGTAAAGTGAAGAAAGAAGAAGAGGAGAAGAAAGAAGGGAAGAAGGAAAAATAAGATCAGGAGAAGGAAGTGAGGAGGACAAGGTGAAGAGAAAAGAAATTAAGACTCTGAAATCATACATAATATATGATTGTGAACACTCTGTTAAGACTGTAAAATCATGTATGTAAAACAAAACAAAATTCTCTTGATTTGGAAAACAATAAAAATTTCTTGAAAAAAAAGTGGCATGGATACTTTATTATTACATGATGAATATACTTATGCTTGTGATTGTATTCATGATTAAGAACACAGTTTATCAATTGCAGCTTATATATACATGACAAGATGAAAATACTTTATAATTATGAATGCATCTTTGATTGCAATCACAGTTTGTTTATTGTATGTGTATAGGTATAGAGCATATACACCGGAGACAAATTCCTTGTGTACACACTTGAAAACATAAATTCTGATTGTGATTATGATTCTGGATATATAAGAATAGCAGAAACAGGGGAAATACTGAGAAACTTTACTTAATTGGAAAAATCTCATCATATGTCATTAGAGCCAACTACCTAGTCTTATTTATTAACTGGTGAAGTATTATTAAGCAGGTGAAGTCAAATAAGGTAAAGTAAAATCACAAGTAAAATCATCTGATTAAATGAATGCAGAATCTGAATTCAATTAAAGAGGCACAACAGTTGCTTTCAATGGAAGAGAAATGTTAAATTACTCTGAATATAATATCTAGAGAAAATTGGTGCAAGATATTTTATCATTAGTTTATTAGTCCAATTTCGAATGCTAAAATATGCAATATATTAAAAATTACATTGCAAATGTAATGTGCGGATCACATCTTTTTGTTCATATTTTGTAGCAATGTTGTGAAGACCAACAATTCTGAAGAATGATCTATACTAGAATGAAACAAAATTGAAACAAAGGTTGAATTATCATTTCAAACTATGTGTTTTAATTAAACATTACAAAAACAAAAGTCTCTTCAAAGGATATTGAATTAGCTTTTTATATGTTAACTGCTGCAAAGTTATGTTTCTTTATGAGAAGGTTACTTCATTCCCTCCTTAGAAAAGTAGCTAACAAATTGTAGGATTGTACCTTGTTATTCAATATAATATCATAAAACAGTTCAGTTTAAACTATTCCTAACCTAGAATTTAATACATGGGTTTGTACCACATATTTGGGTTTTATGTGGATGGAACCTATATTCTATCCATGGGATGATTACAATAAAATAAATTCTCAGTTTCAATTCCATTTATTGTAGCTTATAATTTCAGTGGTTGATTTATATTTTGCTTCCTATGGTTCCCAATAGTATTTTCAGTTCAAGTTCCAATAATAATTATTCCTTTAAAATGATATAATATATTCAATTATTGATAAGTAATTAATAATAATGAAAACTGAAACCGCCATGACATTTTTAGATCCTTGTTTATTTATCTGTATTTTATGCTTTTTATTTATATTTGATTTGTGTTTGTTTGAGTTCACTTTCTGGGCCAGCTGCCAATTGTAGGCAGTTTTCAGGGGTTACCCCAGAAATAGTAGACTGCAATAATCAACCTTGATATAATACACATGTATTACTGTAAGTCACCTACAACCTGGTTGGTTTCAAGTAGTCAGATAAATTTCATAAATAAACAAATCTGGTAACATGTTTTTTCCTACTCCAGATACAAACACTCCTTTGTTACAGATGTTATTTGGCTGTTCATTATTAGTGCTGACTGCAGGAAGACTTTCAGAATATACTCTTTAAGTAAAGGAAAGTGTAACTGATACAAAAATAAATGTAACACCCAATGCTTGAAGTTCACTTCCAGTAATTAGTAACACTTCCATCTTGTTAGAATCCAGTTCAACCTATTCTCCTACAACCAGTCCTTTGCAGTCTGGAAATCTGGGGAATATTTCAAAATCTAACTGTGAATCTGTAGCAAAGAAATGCAGCTGAGCATCAACATCAGCATATTGGTAGCAAATAGTTTTAGACACATGTAATCTTACTGAGCAACCACTACAGTTTGATTACTACAGTTTTTCAATATTTAATGCCTATCTCCCATCTTCTTGACTGCTGAGTCAAATTAATGATAACTGAAAACAGTCTAAGATTTTTTAGGAAATTTGATATTAGCATATCCCTGTTTCATTGTACTAAAGGCTAATGTAATTCATTACTAGTAATGTAGTATGATGGGCCCAATGGTGAAGTTTTGATTCTCATTTAAAATTGTTTACTTTTGACTATTCCTCATTTATACTATGGCCCAAATCAGCATAAGATTATATTTTTAAAAATAATTTTATTATTTTAAATGATTCTGTTGAAAGAGGCCACTAAGGATATTCACATTTTGAAATAGAAGTGGGGTGAGCACCATTGATTTTGTGTTGCTCTCCTCCAATTTAATCAACAGAAACACTGGTTTTGAAATTGACTTTTCAGTTGAACAATGACCATGCCTCTCCTGCATTGTGACATAGATTTCTAATGCTCTGATGTATTGAATGGAATTTAAAGATTTCCATGGATAGGGATTATTGTATCAAATAGTTCAGTGACCTTGAGAAGATAGCTTTTCCATTTTTTCCACTTCTATTTAGGTTAGTTGATTATCACATCAGGAAACATTTGTCAATTGAATGCTATATGTTTGATACAAACAGCAATTAAGAATATTAAAATTAATTTAAACTTTAATTGTTTCACATGACTGAGAGTGTATAGAACCCAACTATTAAACTAGTTGAAAGGTCTATAGAAATTTCAGTGGTCAACATCAACAGGACATGTATGAGATATGAAAAGACAAAAAGATGAAAAACTTGAACTAGAAAGCTTGAAAAAGAGCATTCTGTATTTTGCAGATTGTTCTTTACAAGGCCTAACTTTGGGTAATAAATAAATTTTATCTAAGTCAAGGTTAAACATTTTTTTGCTTAATTTGAGGTTAAAGATGTCCAAAATGCTTCCCATATAGGGTCTCTGAAATCTCTAACTTTTTCTTGCAATTTAAAAATGGCAATACAACTCTACGTACTGTATATATGTATGGGGAAACCTGAATTCCATGTGAGTTATTAAATAGTAATTTTAATTGGTTGGCTCAGATACTGGCTTCCTTATTCACTCATACTGAATTGATCATTCCATCAAGATGACTAAGATGTGACCTCTTCAATCACAGTGCCTATTTATAAGAAAGGTAATAAATCTTACTCATCAAATTTTCACTATCCTTTTAAGACTATTTAGCAAATCATATGATAGGCATTTTTATTGGAAATTAGACATTGCCTGATACAAGAAAATATATTGCCAGAGGAGTAAGTTAGATTCAGTCAGGTTGATCAACGCTCAATTTGTGCATAGTGTTACATCATCTAATGGAACATACTACTTTTGTGGTTTATGGAGCCTTCACTGATGTAATCCCCAGGGTTAGTCTTTGAGCAAAATTGACAGCTATCTCGACTGACCACCATCTATTTTTTCTGATCATAATGCTGCGTGAGAACACCTCAATGCAGGTCAGATATGCACTTTCAGAAGATTTTCTGCTCCAATTCCCATTCAGATAGGGATTAAACAGAAGTATTTTATCTGGCTCCTTTTTCAGTCATTGTATGAACCACATAACTCAGGTTCTGAAAAAAGCATCAATTTCAATTCCCAAGCTGGATAGATCTATTATGGTTTTCGTCTATGCTGATGATATGATTATCCTGTCTACAATGTTGGTTTATGTTGTTCAGAGGAAATACTGGATATCAACTATAGCAAAAGAAAAATAGTGATCTTTATTAAAAGGTATATAATCAGATATCAAGCTAGAAGTTAAATGATACCTGCATTGAACAAGTTAACACCTTGAAATATCAAGATTTACTTTTCAATAATCTGCAGTGAACAGGGACAAATTAAAGTAATTCCTGGTTGTCTCACAAGACAGCAGATGCAATTGTGCCCTTTTCCGCCAGAAGAGGTGGATTACTTGCTGCTATTGATATCTGTAAACCTAAAGTGACCATTTTTTCAGTTATAGTTTGCAAACTTTATTGCCTATTTCTTCTCACTCAGATTTGTTGGCCGGGATGAGTCAAACATGGTACATTCAATTCTATTTGGGCACTCACTTTTTTTTTTAACTTGTGGGATGTTAATAACGTCCTCTGATGCCACCAAGTAGACTTCTAAGTTTCTGTCATGTTAGAAATAAGAACCAGATGAAGCACAATGTGCTGAAATAAATACTTTCTTCAAGATAACTGCATCATCAGCTATTTATATCTGCATGTCATCACCGTTTTGACTGATAACCTTTCAAAATTCTCTTATTCTATAATAGGCTGCATGCTACAGACTCAGTTAAGTTCAAAATGACAGGAAATTCATTTTCACCTTTGTTGGAATTACTTAGACACAAAACACTAGTCTATCTTCAGTGTTATTTTCTCTTCTTAATGTTATGCTGCTACATTACACAAATCTTTTAATTTAAAATCTTTTTTTCTTTTTCTGATTGTGTCTGCATCTTTTGGCTTTCTAATAGAACTATCATTTTTCAATTGCTAACATTTACAAAAATGTGATCAAATAACGCTCTTGGATGCCAAGGACGAACTGCTAATACGTATATTCTTATCAAAAATTATCATAAAAATTACATCTATGAATAAGGCATAAAAATACCACAAGCCAAGCATTCTTTTCTTGTTGATGACTAGAGGAATATTCAAGGCTTCCTCCAAAAAATATTGAAAAGCCCAACAAGGCTTTGCTCTGATGACTACTTGGGCTACTTGCTACCTTACATCTCCCTTCCAGTGACATCATTCTCTTGACTATGTCCAAAATAGGACAAGTTAGGACAAATATCTAAATATTTATAAAGAAAATAAGCATTACAAATGAAGGCAAACATGCACATCCCAAGATAATGTTGCAGGATCTAATATGGTTTGGTCACTGGGACCAGAGGTTTAGTCTTCTAGTTGACACATTCTGATGAGTGAGAAGTTCCTTCAGGATGAGCTTCAGCATGAGTCCAAAAATTCAGAAAACTAAACCTTTGGTCCCAGTAACCAAACCAGATTGGATTCTGAAAAAAGCATTTCCTAAAATACTGATTTTATAAAATGCTTATTCATCAAGCATATTAAATGAAATTCTTTCTTGTAGATGAAGTGTAAATGAGCATAGGTATATCTGTGAGAATGATCGATGGATGTTCAGCCTGGGAGTTGGGCAAGATTTGGGAAGAAGGGTAAGATAGAAATATTAAGACTATGGCAGGCAGAGGGAGATATGATGTGAACCTGAGGACAGGAGCCACTTGGGGACATCGGTTATGCTGGGTAATCTCAATATCCAGTCCTCAAGTTCACCTTCCATGCCAGGTAATCATAACCTTGGCCCTGGACTCTGGAAAGGCAGAAAATCTGGTATGCATGGGATCCAGATGGGCTCAGACAGAAGTTCCATTGTCTAAAATAGATCCACCAGGGTTTGGGTTTGTCACCAGCCAAGAATCCAGTGGAGAGGAAGGGAAGTAGCTATTATCATGTGTTAATTGTTATGGACCCTCAGAGATTCTGCTCTGTGGATAAGCAAGAGTTAACCCCTCTAGGGGACAGTTGCTGAGGTACCTTCCTTGTGCACAGTGACTTATTAGATTCTGTTTCCAGATTGGTTTTAAAGACCTTGAGACTATTGGCCTTTGGGGACTTGAATACACAACATCTCAGGAGTTCATGAACTACATGAAATTATCAAAGGCCCAATGCATATTGGTATCACACTCTAGTTCTGTTCTGTTCTTCTTCTTTTGTCTCAGAGAGGGACAAATTCAGACTTAGTTCTGACACGATTCAGAGGCTGTAAATATCTGGGCACCTCGGATCTGGGGTTCTTACATCATTGATCTTGAATAGTGTTGCATTTCCCCATTCAAGATTGGTATGCAACTTGGAGATCATCCTGAAATCACATTTCCTGCTTGAAGAACAGGTGGCAGCTGTAGCCATGAGGGGCTTTGAGTATTGATACTTTATGCACAGTTGTGCCCCTCCTTGAAGGGAGACTTCAGAAAATAAGAACCCTGGTGGCAGAATGGTTAGAATGCAGTATTGCAGACTAACTCTTCCAACTGCCAGCACTTTGATTCTCACTTTCTCAAGGTTGACTTATCCTTCCATCCTTCCATCCTTCCAAGGTGGCTAAAATGGTGACCCAGATTGTTGGGGGCAATATACTGACGCTGTAAAATGCTTAGAGAGGTCTGTAAAGCACTGTGAAGTGGTATATAAGTCTAAGTGCTATTGTTATTGCTATAACTCATGGCCTAGTCACCTCATGAATGGATTACTGTAATATGCTGAATACAGGACTGTCCTTGAAGACCACTTAGAAACTACAGCTAATCCTGAATGTGACAGCACAGAGTATTGAACATGTGTTATTATGCTAGTGAGATCCCTGTTGGGGTAAAATATTGATCTTTATAAACATTATTGCTGTAATGGATTTTGAATTGGACAGCAGAAGCAGTAGCCAAACTGCAGCTGCTTAGTAACTACATTGAAAGGTGGCTCCTGTCTCTTCCATACTGTGAAAGGAGTTTGAATCCTGCCCTCTCTCATGTTTTGGAGGGTGAACCATGATTGTTTTACATGCACTGCTTTGTGGTAAGAGAAATTAAGTTGGAAGAATGTACCAATCACTTTCCTTTATTTGTCTCATAAGAAATCAAGAAAGATGGCACCAGTTGCTGGTTTTGTTCTTGGAAGCAGAACAGAAAGTGGCAATGAAGACAGGGCCATTATGCTGACATATTCTGCTGACTCAAGGATTGGAAGATAATTCCTTAATGTTGTTATCTGTTCCACATCAGTCAGAATATAAAAGGAGAGAGTTAAACTGCTTCTTATTCATAGAGTATCAAGAAATGTATAAAGGCTGTGGTCTGTTTATATGTTGCTTCTTTGTTCTGAGTCTAGACAGCACTGTGCCTGAACTGAAAATCTCTGCTATGTTGCTATTCTAGATTCTTTTTAGATACAAAACTGTTCCCCCCCTCCCTATGGAGTATCCATTTTTATATTACTGTTGTTGCTGTGTCAGAAATGAACTGCAAGTCTTGTCTGTTCTGAAGATGTTTCAAATTTCCAGGGTATTGCTAAAAATAAGACATTTGTAATACAAAAACAGAGCTTATCATGACTTCTATAGTTACTGTACAAACCTAGCTTTGCAGCTGAAATTACAGTCCTGCCTAAAGAGAATTGACTGATGGCTTAGCTTTTGGCCATTATCATTTCCAGGAAAATGCTTCTTCCAAATTTTTAGTAGAAGTTTTGCACATGGCTTGCCTGTTGCTACCAAAGCACCTGGGTCAGATACATATTTAATTAACTGTATCTGGAGTATAATAGCAGGCCCATTTTTTTATCAATTTCTAGTGTGTAATTAAACACTAAGCTCTTTGGGACATCCATTTATCCGAAAACTCCCTAGAGGAGCCTGCTGCTGCTGTTAATGACAAACTGGAAAAAAAATACTTGTACAATAATTTTTCCATGGAATATTTCTTTACTCAAGAAACACATCCTGTTGTTTTTAATAACACCACAATAATTAATACCATTGAACATTTCAAAACTAATATTAACATTACTACAAATGTTTATAATAAAATACCATGAATATTTAGGAACGATCATGGTAGTGAAAAGATTTCTTGAAATGTAGCTAATTCAGAAACCTGTCAGGTTTTTTTTAAGGCATAAAAACATTTTTTTTAAAAAAAACCAGCAGTGCTACAATGGCATTGTCATGCCTGCCATCTTTTTTTAAAGGCTATTCTAATTTAATATTTATCAATATTTTACAGGTATAATACAAAACCTGTTCAGTCTAAGTTTAAAAAGAACACCATCTCAACAAAAGAAAATGTTGGAACCCATCATTCGTTACTTCAAAATAGGGGGAAATTGTGTTCATTCATAGCTCAAAATTCTAGGCCATTAATATTTTTTTTCTACAGAACTTGCAGGTGTCCCTGCCATCTTGACTTTTTAAATCAAACCTATGTTTTTAATACATATTCCTAAAGATTTTTGAAAATCTTCTGACCCTTCATTTGGGTATGCCTACTGAGGACAATAAAACTGTAAGTAAATGAAGCTTACACTCCATAAACAAATGTGGGATGGACAACATAAATCAATTAAATTTGTGCTCAGCTTCTCTAATTGTACTTATGTGTGGAAGTAAGTTCACATATCCATGTAAACTCTTTGGGATTCATGAATCATAAAAATGTTCATTTTCTCTTACTATTTTCTCCTTTTAGGAGGTGTGTGTGTGTGTGTGTGTGTATTTTAAAAAAATTCTCTGTTGGTTCAAGTGAATAAAAAATTGCATGGCTGACAGGAATTCTGGGAGCTGAAGTTCACAAGTCATAAAAGAGCCAAGGTCCAGTTTAATGAAAATAAGGACCAAGGGTAACATGATAGCAGTGTTCCAATATCTCAGGGGTTGCCACAAAGAAGAGCTCTTCTTCCGAGCACCTGAAGGCAGAATAAAAAGCAACAGATGTAAACTAATCAAGGAGAGAAGCAACCTAGAACTAAGGAGAAATTTCCTGACAGTTAGAACAATTAATCAGTGGAAGGACCTGACTCCTTAAGTTGTGAATGCTCCAACACTGAAAGTTTTTAAGAAGAGATATGACAATCATTTGTCCTTTTTTTCCTGAGCAGGGATTGGACTAGAAGATGTCCAAGATCTTTTCAACTCTGTTATTCTGTTATTCTTTGTCTTCTTTTTTTGTGAATTTGTTTAATTTATTTATTTTTCACATTTTTTAACTAACCACATTCCACAAAGAGGCACACTGCATGGTGTACAGTGAAACGTTAAAATATAGAAACGTATATAAAAATTGAAAATTTAGAAGGAGGCCTGCATAATTAAATGCTATTAAAATTAGCTTCAGAGGCAAAAGGAGGACCCTCGGGACACCAGCCTGCCCCGTAGCTGCATGCTCCTCTGGGTTCCCCATGCAAAACTGCAGAGTCATGTTTGGACTCCTTTTTGGAAGGCCACGAGACAAGAGGGCTGCCTCACTTCAGGGAAGGGAGAAGAGAAATGTTTCAATTATCCTGTTATCTCCAACATCTTTGTTTTTTTGCTATGTTGTTGTTTTAAATATAAACTGCCTAGAGTCACTGGGAGTCAGGCAGCATATAGTATTTAGTAAATAATTATTACTATTTTTTTTTCTTACCTTTGCTTCACATTAAAATGTCTTATTTTTTTGATACTGAGAAAGGACTTGTAGATATATTGCACTTGGAATTAGGTTGTGCCAGGGGCTATTAACAAGTGGTTCTTATGACCAGTCCTTGAAGTTCTGACTGTCATGTAATTGTAATCTGTGTGCTCAGCTCACACTTACAGCTAGGTCACACGATGGCCTTTTGTGACCTTCCCTAACAAGCTAAGTCAAAGAGGAAGCCAGCACGGAAGGTAGCAAGTTGCCCCCACTGCTTTTTTTTCCTGAGGAGCCCTACTACAGAGTATGAGATCTCAGCCCTTTGCCAACCACACATATTCATGTGGCACCACAGCAACCCTTTTCCCATCCATGTGCATCTGTGTGGTGCAGTAATAGCCTTCCTTGGACCAAAAGCACTCACTGCAGCACTCTCCCACGTCACTCCATGGTACTTCCCTATCCTCTGGCCTGTTTGCAAATTATGCAAGACTAACCATTTGTACCCGTGCTCTGCTATGGGTTTGGTATAATTAGCTGCAGATGCCCCATGGAGGAGGATAGGCCTCGGAAAGAACATGCCTCTGAAAGCATTTTGCATTTTTGTTCATCCTTCCCCCCCACACTCCCGGAGCCCCATGGGTGGCTAAAAATCAATCTGCAGGGCTCGGGAAGGCTTCTAATCAGGGCCGCAGACCTATCTCCAGGCCTCCCTGAGCCCCGCGGATCATTTTTTGGCCACCCGCAGGGTTCAGGGAGGCTAGGGTATAGGCCTGTGGGTCTGGTTTGAATTCTGGATGCTCCTTTCCACTGCCTCCTCGGATTGGGCCAGCACAGGTTGGTTCTTCCCCTTTTCAATAAATATTAAATAACTCCTTTAGAAATAACTTTTTTTTAGAAATTTTTGTTGTAGTTTGCTCGTAGATGGGGAGCAAAGGTATGTATGAATTTTCAGTAGTGTAGCTTTTATAGTTTTTGAGATATAGCGATGAGTCAGACGTAAGTGAGTGAGAAGTGAATGATAAATGAATGGTTTTTGACAAATATTACTATAGATTTGTAACTTTCTGTCAGCTTACCCATTGACTTTGATTGTGAGAATGCAGCAGGGAAGGCCACTATCCTGACCAGTGGTCACTATTTGCAATCTTCTCTGCTGGCTTCTTCAAAATGTCAACAGGTTTCAAGGAGAGGAGTTGCAAGATTAGAGGAGAGAGGGGAGCTGAAATTCTTCTGCAACTGTAAGAACAGAGCTGAAAATCTTCAGGATTTCAACCCTGTTACTACAACTTGCAGAGGGATTTCTCCTCCATGTACATAGATTGCTGGCTGCAGGAATGTATGAGAGTGAAAAGACTACCTGCTGGGAGGATTTCAGCTCTGTCAGGTAGCTCTTTCACTCTGTCTGCTTAATGACTCTTTCACGATTGCAGCCGTCGAATGAAGCAGTTATCATCTGAACAACTTGCAATACAACCAAGTCACTCGACAACTGAGATTCTGATTCCAATTGCAGTTAAACAAGGACTAACTATAGATATTTCTTTTCATATTTTGTATTGTACACTTTCTTTTCTTTTTCTCTTTTCTTCCTTTTTCTTTTTCCATATGCTTTCTATTATTTTTTTCTATTCTAATTTCTTTCTCTAAGTTTAGTTTGCATTAGTTTTAACTAATTCTTAATAAAATTATATTTTAAAAAGCCATCTTTAATTTCCAGTCATGTTGGTTATCCAAATTGAACTGAAAATTAAAATCAGATTTTGCCTTATTCAGGGAAGTCTTTTGTGTACATTTCTACATCACCATCCATTAAAGTAGGCCCATATTTACTGACATCATATGGACTAGACACATAGGGAACAATACATACTGTACATACTGCTTTTCACCATATAGATTTCCTAGAAACATAAACAAATTGCATAAAAATTATGTTACCATATATAAAATTGCTTATGAAGTACATCTAATATTAGTTAAATAACACTCAAACAAGAGAAATAGGTTTTGAGTCTTTATTTTAGAACAGGTTTTAAATATTTGAATTTTACGATTGATAATTCTCAGTGATTTATAAGATAGTTTATCTGGTTTGACAGAAGGCTAATTAATACACTTCAATGAAATTAAAAATCTTTGTAAACATTTAAGGTGTTTTGCAGTCTGTGCCTTCAATCTGTTCTAGACAATATACACGGATTAAATCCATGAACTGAATTCACAGGTTCATACCAAGCTCCTTTCTTATTTTCCTAAATTTGTCTTGCCAATACAGTACTTCTCCACTCTTTTTCAAATGCATTGTGTCTCCTTCTTGTGACATTCTTTCTAACTATAAGTTTTTCTTAATTGGCAGGTTTGCATTTGAATTTCCTAAGTTGCATGACTCTGTGTTCCTCATTCACCAGTGTCAGGAAACAGAAATGTCACTGTTGATTGGGTCTGATCCTTGGGCTCCTCTTTTTCATACAGTTGGCAGTCTTGTTCTGTACATACTTCAGCTGCAGGGTCAGCCTTAGGGGAACTCTAAACAAGTGTCCACCTGGGACACCAACTGGAAGGGGCACCAGAAGGGGCAAGTGTTCTTTCAGCTCATTTGTCTCCCACCAAAAGTCACTTCTGTCCCTTTAAATGTAAATATCTGCCAGTGCTGCCCACACAGTTTTGTGCCTCTGGCTTATAACACATGGCACATTAGTGATGTTAACATCACTCCCAAGTATTGTGACATGGAGAGGTTTGCCTGTTAATGCTTTTCCTCTGAACTGAAGTGTTAAAGCTTCATTTTTGATTCCAAAAATCTGTTATACTTCCACTAACCCTGTTTGGTTTGCTGTTATCTCTTCTTGCTTCAGGCACAACAAAACTATAAAGATGGCCTGGAAAAACTGTGTAGATCACTTATACACAGAATGTGTATAGTATAGTGGGAAAGAGGAACACACAGAGAAATGAGTATACAGGGATAGTGTTCAAGCCTTATTTGGAATCTTGGATTTTTCTGTATTTAATGTACATATTGACCTAGAGTACCACAATATGGACGGAAAAAGTGTGTGACAGAGAGAGGTGGACGGAAGAGGAGGGAGGGAGGGAGGGAGAGAGAGTGTGTGTTTTGGTTTTATTTTACACTAATGGGACTAAAGTTGCATTTATAGATACTTTTCAGATGACCATATTACATTCAGGACTTTAAATCTCATAGCCTCAATGTGACTAATAAAATAATAAACTAAATAACTACTGAATGTAATGAATAATTAAATAGTTGAAAAGGAGCAACAGTAAAGCAATTTAAATCAGTTAGAAGTATGAATGTTAGGGCCTGTTTTGCTTGGAATATTGACAACATACAACATACAGAAGATGTTATTAAACAAACAAAATTATTAATTTTCCACCTATATAAATCATACAACTCCAAAGAATAATGCTTAATGCTTAGTAATATTGGTAGTTAAAATCTAACCTACTTATATAGAAAAAGAAAATTGGACAATTCAAGGCCTTTCTTGATAGCAATATAGATTTTCCATGTCTATGTATGTGTATACCACAGTATTTACTAGTAATCCATAAATACCTTTAGTGGTTGTAATCTGATTGATAGTTTTTATCACATTGCATTGTACTGTACTTTAATTTATTATTGCACTTCTGAGCATTTGTATTTTTATTGTGCCTTACATTTTTAATAAAGTGGAAAGTGATGTATCAATGCTTTAATAAATAAAATAGTAACAAGAATGTTTTTCAGTCACAAAATCTCTTTCAGTCATAACATTTTTGGCTCAACAAGATTCTAAACTTGGACATGTGTTAAATTTAATAAAAGATCATCAATAAGATATCATTTATACTTAAACTATCATAAAGAACTTGCATATGAAGAAATATTATTTGGCAATAATTTCTACATGTCTGAAACAGCAAACAAATTATTTTCTCCCTCTGTTAGGTAAATTGGTTACAAGATGCATCTTTATACAGGATGATATTCCAGCTAAGAGGTACATGGATGTAAATTAATGAAAGAGATTCTTAGCAAGATAAAATGGCAACTCCAACTCCAGTTCACCAGCAAGCATCTTAAAGTTGCCAAAGTTGAGAAACATGGGATTAAACCATTTAAGACATTAGGATGTGAAGGCAAAAATAGATTCAGAAGCAACTAGCCATGCTGGTAACAACTGAGCTTGTGTAAAGCTGACAAAGAAGCAACATGTTTGCATGGTTATATCCTCTGTTTTAAACAAAAGAAAAAAGAAAACTTAATGTAGACACCAGTAATTATATTAGAAATAAGTAATGCTGGTCAGAATCAAGTTATAAAATATCGCTTGAGGGAAAATACAGTAAATGGAAAACATTTGTGCTCTTTGGAAAGATAACAACCAGAAGAGAGTACTATTTATACCTCATATACTAATCAAACCTCTGAAAACCTGTGAAAAGTATGAGCAGAGATAAAGTACTAATTGCTTAATCAACATTGATCAGTGTTTGGAACGGATATGGAAACAAAGAAACCAACTGCGTCACCTCTTGTTATCTGATGCAAAACCAATATTCCCCTTCAAAAATTCAGTGTGTAATCCAAGTCTGTGATTCATTTGACTGATGTTCTGTGGATGGTGTTTAGGAAAAAAAGGGAGGGAAAGGAAGTCAAGTTGTAAAGAACAGCATACATTTGACTTTCAATATTTAATAAGTTGGTTTTCAGGGTTGTATATCATATTTTTTTTAAAGCAAGGGGAAGGAATAAATGAAAAATCCTCATTAAGGGGATAGTCATGTAGCAATGAATGCTGCTTGTAAAGGACAGATAGGAAAACCAAAAGGAAGGTAAATTCAGCACTATACTTTTACTGACACAAATATTGTATAAACTAAGTTAATATGATGTTGAAATAGTTGACCACAAACTGTTAATAAAAGTTATCATAACCTTATGTCTATTAAAAATTCAATGCTATAAAGCATCTACTGGATAAAATGTACTCCTGAAAGTGTATTGACAATTTGTCATTAAAGATGCAGAGCTAGAGAGCAGCTATTTCTAATAACGACTAAATTAAAACAAGAGAAAAGCTGTCATCCTAGGCATTCTGTCTCATTTCCATGATTTTTTGATTAGTATTTAATTTTGATCTAGAAAAATTAGTTCCCCACTTCTCATGTCTAACTGAACTTCCAAAAAAGGCTTCTTCAGAAGTGATCCTGTTACTAGCTTGTTTTACCGCAACTAAATCTTACTTGATGCAAAGGAAATTATGATCATTTTCTCAAAATATTTTGCCTTTCACTTTTTATTATAGTATAACATAAGCAAATGTAAAATAATGGTGACTGTAGAATCTACCATTTTATAATTAATTTATAAATGGTTAATTTGTAGATACTTTGTAGTTCTGTATAGATATATAATGTATCTCATTATAGTAGGGAAGATTGTGATCAGATCAATGTGCTGTTTAGATTCTTGCTTTCCTTTTTTATAATTAGAATCTTCATCAATCTTACCTGAATGCAAATTGAAATTGGGCATTTCAAACTGAAGGAAATCTCAAATTTTCTGTGATCCAATGTATTAGAAAGTACAGATAACCAGCCATCTGGATACTGAGAACCTCTGCTATAAAATTGTTCCTATAAACAGAATCTCAATTTATCTCTTTCTTAAAGATTGATATTGATCAATAGATTTAATTTTTTTATTCCTATGTATTTTCCTTTCTTTCCCTTATCCCTTTCAACTTTTTGCCATTGTTACACACTCTTTGCAATGTTTGCAAACCAATCACTAAGACTCTAAAATATAAGTTATGTTTTAAAAAAGGTATTCTAAACCCTTAATGATGACATTTCACCACAGTATATACAGAGTACCAGCATTTTGAAACTTAGGGAAGCTAATGACATTGGAAAGAAAGGAAAGGTAGGCGAAGAAAATCACTGGATTAGAAATACTGAACCTGAAAACTAAATTTATCCAGGGGAAAGAAGGCAGAGAGAGCACACTGCTGAAATTGGGAATAATCAACAGGGATGAATGCCCTCTTCCCATGCTCTCTTCAATAATTAGAATTAAGACAAATCAAACAAATAACAATAAAATTGCTAAAACTCACACTGGAAAAACAACAAAACCTGTCCCATATATCAGGGAACAGGTCAAAAACCATCCTGCTCAGAGTACTGGAAAAGCTTTAAGGCTTCCTGAAAATAACAGGTTTGAGCTACGTGAATTTCAAGAGGAATGCTATTCCAAATGGTGGGGACGGTCACAGAGAAACATGTATGCAAGATCTTTCCAGTATGTTGCATTCCAGGAGCTACAATCTTTAACTGGAAGCTGACTGTATGTGCTGGCCTTGAAACTCAGAAGGCTTAGCTAGTGATGAGAGCAACATCCATTCTAAGGCCCATTTAGCCATCTTCTTCACTGGTACCCTGGAAAGAGAGAATATTGCCTTTTCCCACAACACCTTTCAAACTTAGTCTGTTTTTTGGACTTTTTTAATGCTGATTTTTGTAGTTTGCTTTTTAATTTCATTAAATTTGTTATGGTTTCTCATTTTAGTAGATTCTGGTCAGCTTACAAAATCCAAACACAGAGTAAAAACAGTCAAAAATATAAACAAAATAGACTAAACTAGATTAAAAACAACCACAATACTACAGAGGTACCAGGAGTACCATCAAACGTGTCAACTGCAGATCTTTGAACAAAGCCAGGTTTTAAGGCTTTCTGAATTTCAGAAAAGGGAGGTGCTGTTCCAAATCATACTAGTCAGGTAGGAACAATTGAAGACAAGTTAGCCCCCAAATAACTAGGTCTTATATATCAATGTCATAAACAACTGTGTAAAGACCAGCACCTTGAATTACAGCCATTGTAATAAATCCATCTTGCATAGGACCCAGCTATCTACAGGACCGCATTCTGCCAGCCAATACCTCTCACTGACCGGTTCGCTCCCACAGAGAGGGCCTCCTCAGGGTGCCGTCGGCCAGACAATGTCGGCTGGCGACCCCCAG
>JANHFO010008182.1:156943-173326 GCA_032468095.1 Pareas carinatus | reverse complement strand
ATAACCCAAATGAAAGCGTTGGCCCGGGGCTATTTGTGGTGGCCCAAAATGGATGAGGCCATCCTCCAGACTTTTTTGAAGTTGCTAGAGAGAGCCCTGCTATTGCATGACCTCTGAAGCTTCCAAAATGTACATGAGATCAAAGCAGGCGTTCCTGCTCTTTTTGGAAGCACACTTTGTGCAACCCAGAGCTGCCTCAGATGGATATTTCAAAAAGTATTTACAATTATGAAAATATTTGTTTAATAAAAAGTTTAATAATTTAGTTTAATTCAATTTTTACTTTTTGTTTCTCTTTTGTTGGGGAGGAGAAATTACCAGCAGCATTTTTTAATTTTTTGACATACCAAGACCAAAATGTTTGATGTCACTGATCTAATGGTTGAAACTAGAAAACGGACTGTGAATTCTAGCAAGAAAAGTGACTGGGAGTCTTTGAACCAGTCACTTGTTTTCAGTCCATGATGTCAGGTTCAGTTGACAAGTCAGTTGGGCAATTCATTTTGCAACCAATGGATCAACACATCATTGACAAATAAAAAGTTGACTCTGCACTTGTGAGAATACACTAGGAAGAAAAAAAAGTCCTTTGACTCATAAATTATCTTTGACACTTTATCATATCCCTTCTTGCTTGATTATTTTCTTCTAGCTGATTGGCCAATTCAGTTAACTCTAAAGAAAAAAAGAGTAAAACTTGAAATAAAATTGGATCAGGAAACAGAGAGGAAAAAGCAAAGTTAAAGAAAAAATAAAGAGCAAATGTAGTTTCATATATATAGCAGCTTAAAGTTTTATTAAAGGAAAGCACAAAGTAGTTAGGAACGGTACTTAGGATGAACAAGTTTTGAAAAGAGTCTCTAGAAAGATGAGAGAATGATGATATAGATGTTCAGAGATTGAGCTATTTATAAATGAATCCTGAGTGGAATTTCAGCAAACTTTTGAGTCCAAAAAACAAGGTAACAGGAATGAAAAATGAAGATGCTTCACTTTTTTCTCTTATGTTATAGGTTACTTCAGCAGTTTTATACAGGCAACAAATAATGCTGGGGGGGAGCTAAGAAAATCATAGTGCTGATGGTCATATAATCAAAGCCCTGTTTCTTTGTATATGTACACACCATACCAAAATGGGTGTATGTTCAGGATTGATTGACTAATAACTTAACCTATTGACTGATAACTTAACCTCCCACAGGGCACATTCTACTTCTAGCAGCTAGAAAACATTTTCTTGAAAGGTCGTAGCTCACAGTCCGCCACCAATAGTCCCACAATTCCTTGTAGAATAGCATCAGTGGTCTCATTCAATATGCTCTGTATTTTTGATCTTCTATCTTTTCCCGCCAAAATTGCTAAAATGTGCTGATGAAATGGAAAGGAATTTTGGTCTGAAACTCTGGAAATGATAACCTAGAACAATGACTTCACAAAAATTTCATGTTTATACAAAGAAAATGAAACCTCAAGATATCATCAAAATTATAGCATAATCAAGCAGATTCCTCTATTAACATAAATAATAATTCATTTTCTAAATTATTTTTTAATTTTTTTAATGTTAGGAGCATAAAATGTGATAGTATTGCATGGGAAGCATCCATACCTGCAAAGATAGACTATATTGACTTTGTGTCCTTCAGGATGAGATCAACTAGTCCAGAAAGATTCCTGGCATGCGTCAAGATAAGGCCAACAAGAAAGCTGCAAGAAAGAAGAGAACCTTAGATGTCATACAAACATGCAGTGCAATGACCAAAGGGAAAGTTTAGTTGTGCATTCACATATGTTAGGAGTGAAAGAAAAGAGGGAATATATGTATAATTCTTGATGAGCCTGATCCAGGGAACACATATTTTTTTTTAAAAAAGAAATACCAAAATACCTGCAAACAATTACACTTGTTTGGAAGACAGGTTAAAAACACTGAGCCTGTCAACTGACAGGCCAGATTTAAGACCCAAGTACCATGCAACAGTGAGCTCCCGTTACTTGCCCCAGTACTTGCCCAAAGTACTTGCCCTTCTAGCAGTTTGAATGCAAGTAGATAAATAGGTATTATTTCAGTGGGAAGGTAACAACGTTCCATGCATCTCGGCATATTGTCATGCTGGCAACATGAATTGCTGGCTGTGAACCGCCCTGAGTCCGTTGTATGGAAAAGGGCGGTATATAAATTAAATTATTAAATTAAATTAAATGACCACGGAAATAACTTCTGAGAACACTGGCTCTCTCAGCTAAGAAACAGAGAAAAGCACCCACCCACCCCCAGAGTTGGAATCCTTTACCTTTAAAATAACCACCAGGATTTTTTCTTGTCCACATATATCTTGGCCACGATCAGGACTTGCATTATAGAAGTGTTTTATACCATATTACATGGATTATAAGATGCAGGATTTTTTTGTAATTTGGTGTCTCTGTATTCATGGTGCATCTTATATTTGATGGCAAATATAGTGAAATAATTCACTTTGATGCTGCTGTAGGGGGGAAGGAAACAGAAGAGACCTAGAGAGTTCTCCTCTCAGAGGGGTCTCCTCCCAAATTGGGTCAGACAGCTAGGACATGCCATGTGTCAGACAGCCGTACAGTGCCCAGACAAGATAACAGGGGGAAAGGAAAGCCTCTCAACTAAAAGGGTTTTCCTTTCCCCCTCTCAGCTGGTCTGCACTGCGCACACATATCAACTATTCAGCAGGTGTCTTCCATCTCTTCCACCAGGTTTTTTCTTTTGTCTTCCTCACCGCACTGCATTTAAACAAAAACCTTTCTATTTTTAACTTAGAAAAATAAGGGTGAGTCTTACAATCAGTGGTGTCTTATAATTGATGTAATAAGGTAACAGAAGCTGGACCTCAGTTTTTATCAGCCGGTATTTATTTATTTATTTATTTTATTACATTTTTATACCGCCCTTCTCCTCACGGAATCAGGGCGGTGTACAGCAAATTGAAATATACAATAACAAACATTAAAACATATTAAAACAAAATATTAGAAGGCTGTATTGAGTAAAAACTGAATATAATACCAATTTAAAACCAAATTAAGATCAAATTAAAATTACAAAACAGTAGCTAAAAAGCAGGAGGAGATAGGGGCCAGATTAGGCCAGTCCAGCTTGGGCAAATAGATGTGTCTTCAGGGCGCGTCAAAAAGCATGGAGGTCAGATATGGTGCATATTTCTGGGGGGAGGTCATTCCAGAGGGTGGGTGCTACCACAGAGAAAGCTCTCCCTCTGGAGGTCACCAGCCAACATTCTCTGGCTGACGGCACCTTGAGGAGGCCCTCTCTTTGGGAGCGAGTTGGTCGGTGGGAGGTATTTACTGGTAGAATGCGGTCCTGTAGATACCTAGGTTCTAAGCCATGGAGTGCTTTAAGTATCGTCAGCATATGGATGAAACTCCACCCCAAAGCCACGGATGATCTCGCCCAGCGGCTTTACATAAATGTTGAACACGAGTGGTGAGAGGACCGACCCCTGTGGCACACCACAGGTGAGATACCGAGAAGTCGACCTCTGCCCTCCTGTCAACACTGACTGCATCTGGCCGGAGAGGTAGGAGGAGATAACTGCATTCATGTATAGATAAATTATATTTCACAGATCGAGTACTGAAATCAAAAGTCTACACCTCATCATGCAAATATACAACTTGGAATTAAAGGAGTAGCTGCCAGAGCTGAGCTTTCAAAAATGCTTTCATGGATTGAGTAAAATCTTGACCAGAATCTCTTAGATAAATCCATACCAGTATTTCCCTCTGAGGTTACCTACATGCTCCTACCTGATCATTTTTCAACATTTTATAAAGTTCCATCAAAATAACAAAGACATTTTGCATACATGCATTTTCTTCACTGAGATGCTTGTTTATGTTAACTATAGAATGACACTTTACCATAAAACAGCTGACATTGACATTAGAATCAAAACAATTCACAAGCTCTATTATTGTCAGATCTTCCTTTTTACGAAATTCTTTATGGAAACACTTGGAGGTAAAACCTATAATGTTACATTTCTTTCACTTAAATCTAGTATGACCATGAGCGTATGCTGTCATTGCAGCATGAAAAGATATTAAAGACATCATCACATAAAAAAATCAAATTGTGCTATTTGCCATTGTTATTTTACGGATTAAATAAAAACTGAGAGGTATTTAAGCAGTTATTAAATTAAAGACGTCTTATTGGTTTTTTCACAAAGCAATAAATGGTT
The DNA here is from genome assembly GCA_032468095.1 of Pareas carinatus. NCBI lineage: Eukaryota > Metazoa > Chordata > Lepidosauria > Squamata > Pareidae > Pareas > Pareas carinatus. The sequence continues at coordinate 169,091 of JANHFO010008182.1, read as the reverse complement.
ACAGTAATTCTATTTCTTGTTGCCTTGGTAAAGAAAATAGATATCTTGATATCTAGTGTGGTACAATTGTCCTTCAACACATACAATTCGGGTATATACCAGTCTATCAGTCTACCAGAAGGAATGGAAGATACCAAATGAAATACAGAATAGCTTAATAATGCAGTATAAGAAGGCAGCCAAGGGCGATCTCGCCAACTGTAACTTCATCCAAACAGCAAATTGTCCTCATAAACTTTCCTTCCTTATACTATCCAGGATTTACTGAATATGCTGGACAATAGATGAACTGTGTCAAACATTAGCCATTAGCAAATATATTAGCATCAAGAGACTTGTTTCCTGTCCTAGTGAAAATATTCAAGTCAAAACTCAGTTGACACTTAGCCACGTAATGCTGGAAAGGCCACTGACAACTTTCTTTCTCGATTAATTCTGCATGTGGCTGGATGGTAAACGGATTTATAGTGAGATAAATAAATAAATAAATAAATAAATAAAGGAATTAAATGTAGCAGAATTAAATTAAAACTAGCATTGTAAAAATAAAACCCCTTTATCTGTCAAAAATGCATGCCATTCGACATAGGTTATACAAAAACTGATTGCAGGTGGGCAGTAATCTTTTGCAAAATTTAGACACCAAAGATTATGTGTTGGTGTAAGGATTAGAGAAAGCTATAGTAGGTATCTTTATTTTAAAGCAGTCTTTCTATTGCTTACAATAACTTATATGCGTTTTTACAAAACAAAATATTCAAAAGATGATTCATAAAAATCACTTGCAGACAATAATACACAAATCAGTAAACCTTATAAATGTACGGTTTAAAATGGGGGTCTCATCCTATTGCATTTCAATTGTATAATATCTGTGTGCTTATTGTAAACAATGTTAAATTTTTATGTTATCTATCTAAAAGAAACAGTGATCATTTTGAACAAATACAGATATCAGAATAATATAAGCACTCCCATGGTCCTTGAAGAAGTAAGTGAACAGTATTATTATACTATTATAAGCAATGTCCCAGTTTCAGAAATGTTCCACCATTTAAATAGGAAGGGACCTGATAATTGTGCCATGAATATCAAACAAATTTAAATAAACCAGCCATTGTCAATAAATCCTTTCCAAAAGCTTCAATAGGCAACCAATTTGGATACATACTTCTGGCTAAGACAAAATAGGTCTTTAAGTCTTCCATTGCAGTATAAATACTGGAGGCCCAAGCAAGTCCTTTATTAAACACTAAGCTGCTCATTTACAACCATGCTATTTGCATAATAGTATACAGGCAGCAGAAAGAAGTTAAAAAGCTAAAGTCAAATTTAGCTTATCTCTTGCTGACTTCAGAATCATTTAGGTGTGGGGTGTAATAGGGTTTGCTATTGCTTTTTAGGATGTTTTCTAACTTCCCAGGCTAGTCCTCAGCCAGGGTATTCACATTCAGTCTTCCATTTAAATGCAGAATGTCCCTGTTTAATGACCACTTGCCCAGCAACCAAACTTGCTATGGTACTGAATGAGTGGTACTTACAACCAGTCCTTGAGCTTCTAGCTATCATAGTCCCACCTCAATCATGTGTTCATGAATTGCAGCTTCTGACAAAGTCAATGCGGAAAATGGAGGAAGTTACAAGTCACAATTTGGTGAGGTCATCAATTAGCAACAGCAACTAGGATTACCAGAACTGCTGTCTTTGAGTGTAGTCCATTTTACATATGATTGAGTCATTTACATGACAGTGTTCCCAGTTTCAAACAGTATAATTAATAGTATAATTAAGTGAAAATAGCTTGCATTAACCAGGATAAACTCTGCTTAACTTTCACAGCCAGTCAAGCTCAGCCATGTGCTACCACCCTTAAAAAGCTTTTTGTCTATATTTTCACTTGGGAAAAGAGTCTATGAAGCATAATATTGGTGGCATTCAGTTACCATCTTTGCAATTAGGATTCATTTTTACTGCTCCTAGCTCGACTCATGTTCCTGTTATATATGCATAGTTATAAGCTTATTTATAAGGGATCTGAATTAATGCTACAATTGCAAAGAAGCTGTTTCCATTGATCTTTACAGAGCCCTTTCCTCTATTGAATTTAGCAAGCCTTAGGATGAATTGTTGAACTCCTATGCAAATATCCCTATTCTCCTGATAGTGAAAGATAATGTGGTGGACACCTTTATATTAATAATTTGAACCATGATGTGCAGTCTAATCAACCTTTCCAATTTATTGTATGTTCTTCCATACAGCTTCCACACTTTAAAGTCCCTATGATATAGTCTGCATTTTCTGAACAACAAGGCAATCAAGACTGAAAAGACAAGAATAGTAATGCCTAGTGAAAAATACATGATTCAAGAAACAATTATGAAACAAGGAATTTTCCATTACCCTAATAGTTGAAATAATATTGCGTAAAGTTTAATTTTTTTGATATTCATCAAAATTCATTATAATCGGTAGTTCTTATAACTAAAATGATATTTAATCTGAGTAACTCTCATTACGTCAGCAGAGTTAACTTCTCTGATATATTTCTAGACAGCAATTCCTGTAGGAATGCAGGTAAAATGAAAATGCATTATATCTTTGAAACACAACGTTTTAATAAATTTAAGACGATTTCTGTGGTAGCTTCCAAGATTTAGTATCCCTCAAGAAATGAATCTCTGTTTCTCCTTTATCAGAACCTCACTAGACTCATAAATCTTTTACCACTATTCTGCATCTCTATGTAGCACAGTCATATAAACTGAAACCAAGAGAAAAAAACCAGTGCAGTCTGTAGAATTCAAAAATCCTGCATCCCGATTATTTCATTTCTTCTGTTTTTAGTTAACAAAAATACTTAGATATACTGTATAGTTTCCTTAAAATTGTAGATATTCAGACACAATGAAGCTTGTATATCATATTGAAAAGTAACATTATTTTAAAGCAATGGTTTAGACAGAGCTATTACAACTACGAAGAATTGTACATATTTTAGTGGTCTACTATATCACCTCATGTACTTTACACTGCATCTTCTTGCTTTTTTATCCTATTTCAAAAGAACTAAATTGAAATGCACTATATTCTTTTGGGATGTTCTTGTTTAAAATGAATGAATCTTTTATTCATTCTAGTAGTAGAGGAACAGCAAAGGAAGTGATCACACTTGGAATATTGCATCCAGCTTTGGTCACCACAATATAAAAAATATGCTGAGACTCTAGAAAGAGTGCAGAGAAGAGCAACAAAGATGATTAGAGGACTGGAGATTAAAACATACAAAGAACAATTGCAGGAACTGGGTATGTCTAGTTTAATAAAAAGAACTGGGGTGACATGAAAGCAGTGTTCCAATATCTAAGGGGATGCCAAAAAGAAGAGAACCTGTTTCTCCAAAGCACTCAAAAGCAGGTCAAGAAGCAATGGATAGAAACTACTCAAGAAAAGAACCAACCTAGAACTAAGGAGAAATTTTCTGAGAGTTAGAAAAACTATTCAGTGGAAGGACTTGAGTCCAGAAGCTGTTGGTGCTCTAACACTGGCGGTTTTAAGAAGAGATTGGACAGCTATTTGTCTGAAATGGTACAGGGTTTCCTGCTTGAGCAGTGGGTTAGAGCAGCAGATTTCCAAGGTCCCTTCCAATTCTGTTATTTTCTTACTACATCATCTTTTCTTTTCTCCAGCAATTGGCAAATCAAGGTGAGCATGAATGTGGATCTAAATGTCTTACCAATTCACGTAGCATTACGACTTCTGTCTGAAAACACTAACATTAAGCCTTCACTCTGGACAAGAACAAAACCAACATCCTATGAAATATATTTTTGATCATACAATTTTACTGGTTTTCTTAAGATAAGTAATTTTATTTAAGTCTGTACATTTATTAAAATGTTCCAATGCTTTCAGTAGAATGTATTCCCAGGTAAATGTATTTAGGATTGCAATCAAATTGTTAATAGATCTTTCATATTCCTAACAATATATAGGATTGTGTCTTGAATACATCAGTGTGATTGCAGAATATTTTAGCAACTCTTATGGAAGGGAATGGAAGGACTTCTGTCATGCCAAGAAAACTTATCCATTTAATTTCTAGGGGTTCAACTTCATTAAAACAGACTTTACCTTTTGTAAAATTACATTGCTACCCTCAATATGTCAAAATTCCCATTTGGAATTAATGTTCTCACCATTAAATAATTGATGGAAATTAATTAATCCAATTAGGTCAAACTGTACTGGCTGCATAGTGTTACTTCATTTCCAACATTTTTAACTCTGCAGTTTTTTCTAGTTAAAGGGTAAAATAAATATATTTAAACTCAACAATAATGTAAACCATAAATATATTATGAAATAGAACATATTTACTAAACTGAGTATCATTTGGACAAATTAAATTAAACAAAAATCATTCTTGTGTCTCACAATATAGAATAAAATATTAGAGAGATAGCAGCAGGGAATGAGGATGAGGTGAGGGAATACAGATTAGAATCTAATAATCGAGTTTAGTAAAACAGAGAAGGCAACATGAGGTGAATTAAATTTTTAAATGCACACAACAGAATTGTTCTATAGCTCAAGCGGTTTCCTTCCAAGTCATAAATTTGGCATACAGAAACAATGCATTGCAGACAGATGCCTTTTATAAGATTTTCCCTTCTTAAAATAAGAGACTATTATGATTCTCTCATGCAGATAATAAATTTAGTTCAGAAATCTATCCACTGTGAATTCTACCAAAATGTAGGTCTGAGAATGAAAAACAGTAATTCCACAGAGAGAGAACTGTCTGAAAATAACAGGTGAAACTGAGGGGTAAGCAAAACAGAGAAAAATATAGTATAACCAGAACTTATTTGAGCACAGGAACCACAAAAATATAAATACTTTACAATTAAAGTATCTATAGAATTAATTAAAATTCTGTTTCTTTTCAAAGTTTTTTTTATCATGTTCACAAATAAGGACAAAGATGATAAAATATATAAGCAAGCAATTTAAGGAATGTACATCTTCCCATTTTCCTTAGATAAAACTGGAATTAAATCCTATTCCATTATAGAGAGACATGAGTGAAAGTTTATTTGGTTTGGGAAAATAAGGTTTAGAAGAGTTCTGTATGGATCTTCATAAACAAGACAGAAGGAACTGGGGATTTTAAATATCTGAAAGTGGGAAAAACAGAAAACAGATTTTTGTATCTCAGGGAGAAGGTATGAATTGATATAAATAATCCATCTATAGTTTTGAAATGCTATAAAAGAACAGAAAGATAGAAACTAAAATGGAGAGAGAATTGACAGGAAATATCTTAGTAATCAGGAATGTTACTAGTTATCATTCACAAATCATTTCAGAAACCTACCCAAAATAAGTAAGCAAATATTTTCTAGAAGCTATGTTTGCGTTATATGCATACCTGTACATAAGTGGGCCTAGTTGTATGTTTATAACATTTCTCTTGCAGGCAATCAGGCAAAAACCATCTGTGGCTTAACCCAATTTATTTTATACTCATAAATAATCCTGTAAGGAAGTATTGTTTAAGACAGAAAAATGGAAATAGAAGAAAAATAATTTTAACTGTGAAGTAGGGTAAATTAAAGAAAGATACTTAGATTCAGTAACATAACTGGTAAATCTTTTGGTATTTTTCCTTTCTTTGGTACATTTTGGATTTTAACAGATTATGATTCCAGAAATATGAAGGCATCTAGGCACTCATGCTATGAAGGTAGTTCATAATTTGAAAGAATATTTTGGAGCAGAAAATAAACTATTTTCCCCCTATAAACATTAGGCACTTGAACTACTCCAGTCATTTTCAACAGCTCTCTGATGTGCCAGCAAAAAACCTTAATTAGCAGCACTCAGGAACTCTGTAGCTTCTTTTGGTGATAACTTTACGCTCCTGACATGCCACATATATCTAGAACTGTTATTTTCAAATTGGAGTGGCTTTGGAAATGTGAAGTGCTCTACTAATTTCAAATTATTCTGAGCCATGCAAGCCCAGGATTCTGATCACCTCTACACTTAAAAGACATTATGAACATTTGAAGTAGTTTAATGTTGTGTTTCTGTTTGAGAGGTCATAGACTTAACTCTCTTTATCACTATGAAGTGATTGAGCTGGTCATGCAATAATATAATAGGACATTGGAATGGCACGTATTTTCATCCCTAAGAAAACCTTGTAACTGTGCAATACAATAAAACAGAAGTAAATGCAGGGATGGGCAATCTTTTAAAAGCCATTTTCCTAGTCAACAGGAACTATCATGATGGGGCAGGAGAAAAAGGCATTTTTGGCAAGCTGTTTTCTGTATTTGGGTATTGTTCTGAGAGGAGAATAGATACGTTAATTCTTTCATTAATTCCTGCTGACAATCATCCTGAAATATTGCTATTTTGGGGGGGGAAGGTAGATATTGAATTAGGACAGGACCATTTGGGGCAAATGTATTTTTCTCCTTTTAGAGCCATCTCAATCAGAAGTTGGTGACCATCAATGGGTTTTTTTACTGTTGAATGAAAATAATAACATTGCATTTTGACCAAATCATGGATGTTGCTTTTGTGAGTAGAATACATAAGTGTCATCTTCCAGTACTGCACAAAGTTTATTCATATTATTAATTTTAATAGTTATAATTTTTTGTTCCGCATCATGTGTTCTTTCCTTAATCATAGTCACAACTTCTATATATGTATCTCTTTTTTAGATAATAGGTTCATTAAGTATATGATCAACCTATAAAAATTATATAAATTAATTAAATCCACAAGGCATCTACTTTCTTGATTATTACTTGAAACATTGCTTATGCTTTCCCTCAGTTAAAAAAAAATCAGCATGACATAACAGCATGCAATCTACCAAAACAATTCTAATCAAAAAGTCCAACAGCAAGCAAATTTGCTTATTTTTGAAAAGCTACTGCTCCTTCTTTCCATAATGTTATTACCACCTTTAACTCAAAATACAATTCATACATTGAAACTGTCTTACTTGAGTCACTATCTTTCCTGTTAGTATAATACTTGATCTAGAGATGTTAGCTTTACTGACAACCATTCCTTATGCTTTCTTCTAATTTCTAATTAGCCCAAAATTCTTCAGTATTTATGCATTATATATTAATACCATTAATGTGATCAACCTGATGCACCCATGCTGGCATGCTACGAATCCCATCAGCCTAGGAATTTCAGTGGGCAGGGTCCAAGAGAAGGTGCCTATAAGGATCTCAAGACCTGACTGTCAGTAAACTTGGAGCTCCAAAGGTGAGTATCACTCTAGAAGTAGTTAGAGTAGATTGAGAGAAGACTCCACCTTTCCCTGTGGTCTTTGTGCTTTTTTCTCCACTCTTTAATCTTTTAATGATAAATGCTTAGTATAATGATGATGATGATGATGATGGTGGTGGTGGTGGTGGTGATGGTGATAATGATGATGATTATAGTTTTATCTTTTTAATGTTTCTGATATTAATGTTTGTAAACCACCAAGAATCTCCTGCAAACAAAATGGGCAGCACATAGATCCAAGAAAAAGTTAATTAATTAAAAAGCTTTAATTGCATCATCACAACTCCCATATTAACTTTTAAAACAAACTCTGCAGACATTAATCAGTTGTATAATAGAAAAACATTACCACTTTTTATTACTGGTTTCATAATTATCTTTGTCTTTATTGGAATTATTTAAGCAATAATTCAATGACTTTAAAGCAAGACTTAGGAATGTGTTAAATTTATAATTTCCATGAAATATTATTAAAGTGGTGCAGTTATGTTCTTTCCTTTCATTTTTATATTCAGTAGGCTCAGGATGGTATATTAATATTTGCCTTAAAACATTTTAGTGTATAGGCTCCAGTAGCCTAGAAGGCTATGGTTAAAAGAACTAATACTCATAGTAGAAAATCAGTATGCGGAATAAAAGCTAAGTTCAACTGATAAGCCAGGGGAAGCCATCAATTTCCGCCTTTCAGCTAATGCCAAGCCCTATTGTCCTCTCCCCTGAGTTTAAGTTTGATTCAATAAAGCCATGGCCTTTAGGTCACTTCATATATAAATTTGTACCTATGTCCCCATTGGTCACTGTTGACAGGAACATTCCATCTAACTCCTTGCCTTGCAAATTACCAGTGTTTCAATTTAATGTCTCCAGATTTGAAGACAGAAGGACTGCTCTTAGTCACAGATATATACTTGTGTTTATAGTCCACAGCAGCAAAAAAAAAGGCCACGTTTGCAGTCCAATGCAACTGAAAGGCATCAAATTAAAAAAGGATAAAATGACATGAACATGAGTTGCTTCTTGTTTATTTACTTGAAGGGTATCAATAGTCCTTACTGTTCTAGAATTTTTGCTAAGTAAAATATTTAATATACTCGCTATAGCAACAGAATAGAATAAGTTGAATTAATGGGTATGAAATCTATATTTTTGTAACAGTTGGATCATATTTGATCTATTTAATTTCTCTCAATTTTGTGTCCTCTGGTTGCAATGTACTATAGCTTCTTTATCCTGGTTAGTCTAAACAGTTGACCACACTTCACCAACTAGTAGTGCATAAAATACATAATGCAGGGATAAGGCAATGCGAAACTACTTCAATTATGTGCCAAGAAAACATTCAGGGACCATGTGGTCATTGAAAGTTAAGTTCACTTCAAGTGAATCTTACTTCCTTATTTTGGATAGAGTTACTAATAGACATATTGAAGAGTGAGTCCAACAGATAAATACACTAATAGTTTATCTGCACATCCTATATACTGGGAAGAAATCATGTTGGGATAAATCATATTGTGCCCACATGTTTCAATAATAGGACTGTGCTTCCTTACTATTCATACAGCTTGACCACACTACACGGTAACAGCAGTGATGGATGGTTGCCTTTGCTGAACCAGAATGGAAGAAAAAGGGGGTTTTGATGTAAGTGAAAGAGATTCATGTTTCAAGATAGCATTTACTTTATAGGTTGGTAAACTGATATTACCTTGCAAGAAAATAGTGGCTATATTAAATAGTCTTCGTAGTCCAAACAGCATGACATAAGAGCTTAGACAGTTGGAACCAATTAGAAGAATTAACAAAACATGAATGCTAGATGCAGAGCATTCACTAGAGACACAACATATGAAATTGCATAGCAACGATGCCATTTTATAAATGATATCATATTAAAAATCAATGTGATCCTGGCGCCTCAGGTGAGATAAAATATGCCCTTGGTCTAGAAGGCTACATTTATACCAGTCATGAGAGAAGGTTCAGTAAAGTTGAACTTATTGTTCTGCAGATCCAAATGCATACTGATTTAAGATCTATTGACCTTAATTTCTCATTAAAAATAAATTACAAAAAATTCCTACTTTGGATCAGGAAAATGCTGTCTACACAACCTGTGGGTTCCTGCAAGGAGACATGCATGATAATGAATATCTAAAACTATTTTTAAATCTTTGTAAATGTTAATACAATTTTGAACAACCGATTATTTATTCAGTTGTTTTATTTTTATTGCCATACCTTTGAAATTTAAATGGATGACAGTACCAAGAAGAAAAGAAGAAACCTAGAAAATAAAGAATAAGATTACAAAGAGTCACATTAGGGGAGAATGTACTGAAGAATGAAAAAAAGTCCAATAAATCTTAATAAAAAGAACAAAGTGATAAAGATTATCTTTGGAAAACACCACCCTCGCTACAGGAACCCTCTCTGCAGTGTAATTAGTATTTACAGAAAACAAGGGCGTATATTTCCTATTCACAAGAAGAGTGTTCATTTTCTTATTTATCTTGATTAGTCCTTTGTCGCAGATGCTCCTTGTTCTGAGGAGCTATCATACTGCTATCATTCCTAGCCCTTGTTGCTGCTTTGTTTAGCTTAAGTTAAATCACATACAGCTGTATCCAACTTGCAACTGGAAAATGAAATAAAGTGAAGGAATAACATTGCACATGAAATGTGAACTGCATTTTTTTAGACATATGTCAAATTGCACAAGAACATTCCAAGCTGAGAGAATCTACTTTGGAAGTAGGATTGAGGCATTGGAGACTTTTTAAGGCAACCTGGAATAAAAAGTTTGAATATGCCAGTTTTGACACACCATCAGATTTGCTCAGATACAGCCCCACATCATGATTCATTAATGTTGCATAATGTGATGTGTTGACATTACCAATGTATTATCAAAATGAGATGTCAAACCTGGGAACTCAAAGGAAGCAAAATTTATAAGAAAACTATCCTTATTATGACACTTAGGACACTTGCTTGTGTCATACTATAAATAGTTGCAAATGTATACATGGACTTTGTTTTTTACACATAGGCTCAAACTTGTATTTGCTTTTATTCCTTATTCTGAATAATTATTTTTCTGCATCTGGAAATCATTGATTTATAATGAAAGGTTCATTATAATTATAAGGTTTGCACACAAATTGAGAATACAAATGCCACTGTTCCTGACAGCTGCCAACCTAACTACTCTTACTGCTAAAAATCAAACCTAGAAAGTGGATAAAATGAGTCCTCATTTGCTAAAGAACTATTATTTGGGCTGCATAAGTATGCATTACATTTTGTAAAATATGCTTCAAAAACTGATTTTAGTTTAGTTTCAGTATGTGGGTTTTTTGTGTAAGAAGTACATTTATAAGTAATAAATATCATTTTTATCACGTCAGAGCTTATTAAGGTTTGTCCCAATCTTATGAAAAAACATACTCAGAAATAAACTCCACTGATTTCAAGCAGGTTTATGTTTAAATGTACTAAGATTGCAATCTAAATTATATATCTACATATCTGAAGACTTTATAAAAATGCAATTATAATCAATCCTATTGAAGAACTGAAAAATATAGCTAGAATAAAATATTGCTTATGAAACATTCAAAACAGAACACTTTCTGAGCTTACTGACACGTCACCATGCCATTTTTATCTGCTTTAAAAACATTAGCTGAATCCCATGAAATAAAATCCTTTATTAATATATTACTGGTTAATTCAAATCCTACGTGAATGTCACCATATGATAATAATGATGACAACATCTAGGCCAATAATACAAAATCAATAGCAAGCACTAAAGTGCTATCTGGGGCAAATCTGGAATGTCATTAGTTTATTAATTAAATTGACACCTGCCAAACTAAAGCTAACCCATTTTGCTACACATGGAATATTAAAGCCATTTTCCCCCTGCTAAAATACTTTATAAATGTAAATGTGTGCTGGTAATGAAAGAGAAACCTCAAACAACTTAGAGCTAGAAGCTGGACTGATTTAAAGAATAGAATAAAACTGTAAGTTACATAAAGAGAGTTTTTTGCAAATGGTCTTTTAACTCTTATTGATCAGAAGCTGGACATTCAAAGACTAATTATACTAAAACTATTCTATTTCTCTAGAGTACTGGCAAATAATTCACCTGAAACTAATCAGTACTCAAACGAAATCATTCTTAATTACATTTATGTTTGATTAGGGAAGTGTGATTTACTTGCATTTCTACAAATGCAAATTTTAAGCTCTTTAATATAGTTACTCCTACGAGTAACTAGAATAAAGAGCTTGAAACTATTTTTAAAAATCATTGCTCATTGTTTACCATAGCTAACTATAATTTGAGCTAATATTTTGCATGAGCCATTTTTTATTCACGTGAGTTACATTTGTCATTTTTACTTGAAAGTCAGCACATTGAACAGTTCGTCAGCATTTCTCAAGATGGTGTTTACCAGATGAACTGGAGTTTCCTACATCAAAAGGGCAAAGCTGATTTTAAAATTTGACAGTAAGATTATTCAAATGAAAATGCTCTTAAAAAAAAACCAGAGGTTTCAGTCAAGGGATTCAGAACATAGGATATAAGTTCAAGAATGTTAACCATAGATGAAGAGTTGTGTTAATCAGTTTTTGCTTGCATATACAGGTGAAACACACAAAATTAGAATATCGTACAAAAGTTCATTTATTTTAGTAATGCAACTTAAAAGGTGAAACTAATATATGAAATAGACTCATTACATGCAAAGCAAGATAGTTCAAGCCTTGATTTGTCATAATTTTGATGATTATGGCTTACAGCTCA
>JANHFO010008182.1:75323-88832 GCA_032468095.1 Pareas carinatus | reverse complement strand
GCCGGCGGGGACGGCAACGGAGCCGGGCGGCCCACCACAAACTGAGCCACGGCAACGCGTGGCCGGGTCAGCTAGTTGCAATATACAATCTAAGTCAGTGGCTTCCAACCTTTTCGGCATCAGGGATTGGTTCGATGGAGAAAGATTTTTCCAAGGACCAGAAGGGGCGTGGTTTTGTGTGCTGCCTCCATCCTGCAAATGGAGCCTGGCTTGTTTGCGTGGACCAGTTGTTGGCATGCCAGGGACTGGTGCCGGTACTTGGACTGAGAGTTGGGGACTCCTGATATAGGTAATATTTGTTGAAGATCATCTAAGTTCTTAGCTAATAATACATTAGTATAGAAATGAACATATGCATTCATATACCCAAAAAGCACTCCGCGAATAGCACCACAAAATTCTTTATTCATTCCATTATTATATTAAACAACCTGAGAGCCATCACGAATCCTTATTATCTGTGCTATACCCTTTACCATGTCTACATTGCACCACATATACAAAACACCTTTTAAATATATAAATATATGTTCAATTGTCGTAATTTTCAATCCTGGATTTTTAGATGATCCTATCATTTTTCTATATTCTTATTACACTTCTTCATCTTTTCTCCCAAACATTTTCTCCCAAACATTCATTCAAGTATAGCACAATTTTCTTAAACCTCTTATCTAGTTCTTCTACTATTATCACCATAAACTGGAGCAAGCAATATTATCAGTCCTTCTTGCAAACACATCATCTAGATCAGAGGTCTCCAACCTTTGCAACATTAAAACTTATGGACTTCATCTCCCAGAATTTCTCAGTCAGTCGACATGGTGTTCAACCTGCAGCACGGCTAAGGAATTCTGGGAGTTGAAGTCCATAAGTCTTAAAGTTGCCAATGCAGGGGACCCCTTACCTAGATGACATAACTTAGCTACAAGGCAGACTATCTGGCCTACATTGTAACCCTATTATTCATAATTAAAACTATAGCTTCATCTCCCAGCATGGACTTTATAATTTGTATTCTACAAGATCATCCCACCTTCTTCAAATATATTACATCCTTCCACTTCTCAGACACACACATTTCCTCAAATTCAAATTCATTTATTTCATGCTCTGTACCAAGTACTCTTTTCACATTCCAAGTTGCAATCTTCTGATATGCCAGATGGGCCTGCAAATACTAACCTCCACTGCCTATCATGGCTTTGGTTAATCAAAATTTTCACATAGCAGTTTTACCAACACAAACAAGGTGTAATTAAGTTATCAGTCTTGTTGTAACTGTGCCACAACCGACATTCTCTGCCACTGTAAGAACAGTACTTGCCAGTTTTGGCACCTTGGTCCCTTTAAGGTATGTGAACTTCAACTCCCAGAATTCCTCAGCCAACAAAAGGACCAAAGCTAGATATTTCTGTTCTAGCCAGTATGCCACAAACGTCCTTAAACATCAGTCTTATTTTAATCTTATTTACGCTATGCCAACAACAATCCTTAATTGACAGACTAGTCTAGAGCAGTGTTTTTCAACCTTAACAATTTTAAGATGTGAGGATTTCAACTCCCAGAATTCCCCAGCCAGCATGCTTGTCAAGATTGAAAAATACCGATCTAGTGACTAACTGTTTTTTTGCACCCAACCATCTGTAGGTACACGAAGCGATGATGCAACAACGACACACGTGAAAACAGCACGGTGGGGAGGGAGGAAACAGCCGTTCAAAACCACCCGTCCGAATTCACCGCCTTCTTGATCTTCTGCCTCACGAGCAGTCAAACTTGTCCTACAATTTTTGCAACTTTCCATTACCCTTTCTCCAGACCAGCCGATAATCTCCCGCTTATTTCTTCCGACTTAATTTTACGTCAGCTAAGAACGGCCGCCTCTTCTTGTCCTCCCATCATCGCGCCAAGGATGACGGCAGGTACCAGGGATTTCAGCCCTAGCTCCCCCTCGCCCGAAGATGGGGCACTAGTATGTAACTGAAAGAAGACCCTCGGGGGTAAAAACTAGTCCGAAGCGCTCGAGAAGCCTCCCCCGCAACCATCCCGGCCTGCAGATCCTCTCTGCCTCTGCAACAACCGCTGTCCTCCTCCCATCACGCCCTCAACCCAACCACACATTTTCACAAGTACCCTTCCCATTCAGCCCCGTATGGCTCTTCCTTTCCATTCCCAGGCAAAATAAGCTGCTACGCACAAATTCTATGCCCGGTGCAGAGTACCTGCTTAATATACATCCCGGCGGCGGCGAAGGCCTCCCTTATTCACCGCGAAGTTCCCACACACTCGAGCCGCGCACAAAATGGCCGCACGCCCCCCGCCCCCCTCCCCGCCCGTCCTCTTTGGAACGAGCCATTTCACTAAAGAAAAGGGGGTATCCAAGGAAAACCTGGAAAGCGCCTTAGGGAGGGGAAGCGGGAAGTGTCACTCTTCCACACTATATGAAGATATCACTTAATGCCAACATTTCTGGTCTAACAGTTAGAACTCGCGGTAGGCTGTATGTTAAAGTAAGCATCTCTTACGCACTCTGTCGGAATTTGGTTCAACCCCATGGCAACGATTTGGGCGCCAAGACAAGTACAGCCAATGGGAGAGGTTGGAGAGTGCTGGAGATAAATAACGTGTTCGCGCTGTTTTGTGGGAGGACAGTTCTTAAAGAGCCTCGGGTAGATACTGAGTTGTGTTCTCATAGCCAGAAGTGGGAGGTACAGCTGGTCTTGGAATAAACCAAAATATAAAATATAAGCGAGGATTAAGAACAATCTATTATGGATTGTTGGGGGGGGAAGAGATGTGATTAGCATTTTGTGGTGTATCACGTTTGCTCCCATAAAAGAGGCGAAGTTGTGAATAACTTATTGTTGTGTGTGTTTTGGATTTTTCACTGGGAAAGGAAAAATAGTTATTCACCTGTAACTTTGAAAATATATGAGTGCACATATTTCAATTGCATTTTATGAGATTATTCACTTTTAAAATGTTCTTGTAGTGTCGTTTGATATTACATAATATAACCTTCAAAGCAATTTATAACAACTTGCAAAACAGCAAATAAAACAGCAAATGGATAACATTTCTTTTATTACATTTATTGACTGTCCATCTTATAAGGTAAGTGGGCTGTTTACAGTATTAAAAAACAAAATTTTACAAAACATAATAGGAATTAATAATAATAATAAACACACAACCCTAACTAAAACATAGGGAGGGAGGGAGTAGGGGGAAAGGGGATCTGTTATTAGTTTCAACCATCCCCAATTTTAAAAATAAATGCAATATCAAAAAGCCATTTAAGTTTCCTTTGAAAGCAGGGAAGAAATATACAAATCTTTCATAAGGACCGCAGCAGAAAGAAAATCTCTTGTCCCATCAACTTTGTGAGTCCATAACAGGTTCATAGAGGGGTTAAAAATCCATTAAACTAGATACATGTTTTCTGGATTTTAATAGTAATCTATAAAACAGCCAATTATGTCTGAAAGCATAATGGCAATCAGTTCAGCTAATATAGAATGTGAGATATACTATGATTGTCAATAAATATGGGACTCCTCAATAAAACTAATTATAATGTGTGAAGCTTGTATTTAGATGGAAACATACAGGAAAAATAAAGAAAAAGTTGATTCTATATGCTAATTCTGAAGTAATGAGGCCTGTAATGAGGAATTGATACAGACTCTAAAAATTAATCTGTAGTAGGCTATTCTAATAACTGAAATTGACTTTAGATATTACATTTTTCCCCAGAGATCTAAGCACGTGTGTTTTTGAAACAACATGAACTAATAGCTGGATTTCATAACATCTGAGCCTATCAATCCTTGCTTAAAAACAATCCCATTTGGAATACTTAAGGTGTTTTGATGTGGTAGCTCGGATGCAAAGGTATAAATCAGAAGATTTTGATTGGTCCTTTTTTTAGGTATGAAAGTCAACTGAGTAATTTTGGACCAGTCATCCTTTCTCAGGTTAACCACCCAAAGTGATAGTTGATGGAAAAATAAGGAGGGAGAATTAGATATGCTTTGATTTGGCCAAAAATGAAGTCAGTAGGCCACTATGATATTGATCAATAATTGTACTTTTTGTTGGTTCAGGCTGGTGCTTTCGGTTTCATGCTGGTGTTAGCAAAGTGTGATTGGAGATGCCTTCTCGCTTTAAATACTGGTGGGGGGATTTGGTGTGCTGGGCTGGTTGGCTGCGTTGTTGTTTCTTGATTGGTTGGTGGAGTGGGTGTTGATATAATATCTGTGTGATGGCCTTGTGAGTTTCACTGTTGTGGCATCCTGGGTCTTGTGTTGTAATCTCCTGGGTTGTTAGTAGTAATCTCTTTTCCATTAGCCTCTTGTGTTGTAATGGTTTGGGTAATGGGTTGTGTGATGACCTTGTGAATTCTTATGTTGTGGTATCCTGGGTCTTGTGTTGTGATCTCCTGGGTCGTTTGTTGTGTTGTGACTTTTTGAGTTCTTGTGGTGTGATTTCCTGAGTTTTGTGATGTGGTATCCCGAGTGGGTGGCTGTGATGTAGTGTTCCAGGTTTTGGTTTGGCTTTGAGTTTGAGGTCTGAGTCTGTGTTCTTGGCATGTGTCAGTTTGCTTGGTTTTGGGGTCGGGGTGTGTGACAGCTGGTGATGTAGCCGTGGTCTGGTTTTTGGAGGGTGATTGTCTTTCATTTGTAGGAAGGGGTTGAGTTTGGGCCTGGTGAGGGGAATTGGTGGTGGTGTCTTGTGTTATTTTGGGTCTGGTGTTGATTTTTGTGGCTGGAACTCATTTGTTGGTGAGGGCTAGTTTCCAGATGTTTGGTAGGAGGGAGGTATCATTCCATTTATTCATGTTATGGGGGTGTTTCTCTATTTCGATGGCTTCCCTATTTATTCTCTTGTTAAAGTGTTCAGTGTTGGACATTAATTTGATTCCTTCAAAATTAATTTCATGTCCTGTGACTTTAATGTGTTAGAAGAGGGATGAGATATTTATTTTCTTCTTTTTTGACTGCATTCTTGTGTTCTGTGATACGTGCATTTGTTCTCATTTGTTGGTTTGTCAACTGTATGTGGCTGGGCAATTGTTGCATGGTAGTTCATACACTCCTTGGATTTCTAGCTGGGTCTTGTCTTTGGGGTTTCTTAGGATGTTGGCTATTTTTTGGTCATTGCCAAAGGCTGTCCTGATATTGTGTTTGTGGAGAATTTTGCTGATTTTGTCTTTGGTGCCTTTGATGTAGGGGAGGAGTGCGATACCGTTGTCTTGTTCTGTATCTTGATTTTTGGGGGTTGTCTCTCTTCAGATTAGGTTTGTAATTGTGTTTCTTTGGAATCCGTTGGAAATTAATACATTAGTGAGGGTGTGTAGTTCTATTCTTAAGTGGTCTTTGTCGGCTAGGCGTTTAGTTCTGGAGATGAGGGTCTTGGCTACGAAGTTGATGTGTGCAGGGTGGTGATGGGAATGTGTGTTATATATATATAACAAACTTGATGAATACAAATTATCATTAATTCCCTCTTATAATCCATGGAGAATTTGCTCTGTTCATATGTTTTCATTGTACAAATAGAATCTTCTAAGAATGTGTGTTTCTTCACACAGTATTGAACATTTCATTAGTGAAGGATCTCAAATTATTTATAAGCAATTAAATCTGTATGAAATATTCTCTTTCCTGCATATACACAGAAAAATTAAAGTGCCATGGAAACCTTCAATGTTCATATGCATATTAGCTGGCAAAAACAATACACGAAAGAAGTTATTGACTTATGTCTTTTTATCAAGCCATACATGTGCTCTGAAAACATGTTTACATTAGTATTCTTACTATAATCACCATGATACCATTACCATGTGATTGTTTAATGAGCATTTTCTTTTATACTTGTATTTGTTTTCAATTAAACCTAATATTAAAAATAATCAAAATAATACTACTTACGAGGACTGCCTTCAAGGAAGAACTTTTTCTTTTGCACTGCTTATAGTTCAGGATTGTTACTAAGTCATAAAAATAACATAAATATTTTGCTATCAATAGAACATAAATAATATGAAAAGTTCATAGGCAATGAAACAAATAGTAGGTTAAGCAATGCTTTAGCTGGAAATACCCATACTGTATGGATTTATTTCTTATATAAGTTGTTTTTAGAAAGTTTTACCAAATCCAAGCAATTATCAACAACATAATTCAGGCTAAAATGTAACATTAACTAGAATTCATATTGTCATATTTTCTTTCCAGATTTATATAACTGAAAACACACACTAGGGCACTCTTGAATATGCATAGGGTGGTAAAAATTAAATTTTCTCATAGCTTTCCTCTTCTATAATAATTTCTTCTATCCGAAATGAAAACAAAAAAAAACTCTTGATGTCAAGAGAGGTCTGTGCTTACACAAGCTTATATATGTAACCATTTTGATTAAGATCAGTCAAATGCTTACCTTTTACTCCTAATTTTGCCTATTGTATTAATATCGGTTTTAATATTAACTGTGAGTGGCAGAGAGGTCACATTATATTGCTAACAATAGATGATGCTGTTGAAAATGAAAAATATAGGAGAGATAGAATTGGTTACAGAGGTTTTTATGGATGCCTTTTAAATAATCATTATGACTTTTAACTCTCTTTGAAAGACAAATAGGTTGGTGGAGTGTGTGCATTGCCAATGTTCACTCAACATGTGATGGGAAAATCAGAAACAAAAAAAATGGTTTAGTAACCTAACAAGGCTTACATAGATGGAGCTGAGAGAGATAAATGCACCCCCAATGTAGCAGCAGCCTAAGCATATCATATGGGAATTTAAAAAATCATTAAATTGTATATTTTGATTGATTATGTGTCATCAAGTCATTGCTGGTTCTTAGCAATCACAGATAGATTTTCTCTGTGATGATCTGTCCCTAATCTGGTCTTTTACTTCTTCCAACAGTGCACCCATCATCACTATAACTAAGTCTACCCACCTTGTCCTCTTCCTTTCTGACCTTACATCTTTCCCAGCATTAAACCTTTTTCTAGACATTTAGGTCTTCATATCATGTGTCAAAGTAAAATAATTTGAGGATAGCTATTTGTGCCAAAAAGGAGAACTCTTGTTTGATATTTTTCAATGATCTATTTGTTTGTTTTCTTGACTCTTCACAATGCTTTCAAAAATCTTCTCCAACACTAAAGTTCAAAAGCATCAATACTCTTCCTGTTCTAATTCAGAGTCCAACTTTCACTTCTGTAGAGTTACAGGAAATACAGATTCTTGCGTGATTCTTTTAAATTGTGCAGGTAGTTCTTGATTTAAGATGACAATTGGGACTTGATTTTTTTTGTTGACATCACGTGGCTGCATCACTTTGCAATGGCCATCTTGTTTTCATCATTAGCTGAATCACACTAGTTGTTAGCTGAAGACCCATCCCAATCCAAGTTATCCTCAACTGGGTACTTTTGAGTCTCTGAGCCTCAGTTCTTCCAATGTAAGTCTAATGTGTCTCCTCTTCAACTTGCCCCAACTGCCTATCCCCCCTCATCTTTGCCCATTTGACCATCCTGAAACCTACCTTGTAGAGCAGTATGCAGGTCCCAAATGATATGCCTCGGGGAATTCTTGGTGCACCATAGCTTTGAGGCTGCAAGAAGCCCCTGAGTCACAATGCAGCACAAATATGCAACTCCCCCAGGAAGCTGCAGCCACCCAAGCCCAGCCCACTAGCTCACTTTTGGTTAGCTCAGCTCAACACAGGCCAACCCGTCTGCTACTGCTTTTGAAACTCTATAATTCAAAGATCCACCACTCTGTGCTCCACTGCTCCAGATGACTTTTGCCATCTTCTTGTTCTTGCTATTTATATGGACTTGCCTTTCATGAGGCAGCTGCTGACCATATAAGTCTTCTTCCCTAAATGTCATGAGAAAACTGCTAAGTGTGTCCTTGGGAAGAAAGACTTGTGTGGACAGAAGCTGTCTAGTGAAGGGTCATGTGCCTTGGTCAGCAGCAAGAACAAGAAAACAGCAAAAGTCAGCTAAGGTTGCTTGGAACACAGGATGGCATGAAGAACAGAGGATCCAAAAAGGCAAAGATGGAAGGAAGATAGGCAGGTGTGCTTTGCAGCATTCTTATGTTCATAGCTATAGGCAAGTGGCTTGATTTTAATCATGTGACCATGGGAGTTTTGTTCAGTGTCGACAAAACTTTGAACAGTCACTGAACAAATGGTCATAACTCAAGCTAAATCTGTATATAACCACTGTTTTAACACATAATTATTTTAGGGTCTGAGAAACTAACTCTTAAGATACTTACATATAATATCTGCAGAAATTTTCCCAAGCCAAGTGGTAAATCTTTGACCAGCCGGAAGAAAAGTTTTCCTCCTCCCTTTTATTGCAAATTCATTTTTAATGAATAATTATCTAATTGCGAACTAGGAAGAACAACTTTAGGACTTGCTGTTACAACAAAAAAAAACAGTAGCCACATACATACAAAGACAGTATCACACAGATAATGTTAGATCCTAAACCTGGGAGATGAAGCCCCCTGTTATTCTGCAGAAGTGTCTTGCAGAGAATCTAGCACTTCATCCTGTCAAAGATGCCATTTTTTTAAAAAAAAAAAAGCACACTGGATATTTTAACAAACTGATTCTCTTCCTTCCCTTGCAAAAAGACCCCCAAACAACAGCTGAGTCTGCAAACTTGTAATGTTTCTTGTAGTGTTTTTTTCTCCCTCAGTTTCCACCTCCTCATTTGATCAATGTTCTTCTATACAGCCTATCTGATCTTCTTATTTTGACTCTTTGAGCCTCAGTACTCTCCCAACTGATTTACTGGGTGATTTCCTCACCAGAAAAGCTTCCAGTCTCTCTCTCTTCCATTGGTTAACCACTGCTGAGCAAGATTCCTTATACCCTTGTAGCCCCAAGCAGTCCCTCTTCTCTGGCAGTTAAAGAGAATAATACTCTGGCTGGCAGAGTGAAGCAAGGTGAAAAAATATTTTTTTCCCTTCTTAGTCCCTTTCCTTTTTTAGTCAGGAGTTGCCTTTTTCTCTTCTTTTACCGTTTTATCATTTATTCCCTTATCTTTTAGATCATGGTTCCTCAAGTGGTCAATACTGAACCCCCAAGGATTAATAAAACTATACAAGCGGTCAATGCTGGTATTGTATTATTTGTAGTACTATTAGTTAAAGTAGATTTATTAACTCATTCTCATATAATAAACCTTTGAGGATCAATGACCTAAAGAGTTTGGGGACACCTGTCTTAGACTAAGTCAATCTAGTTTAACCGTTTCCTTTTTTTCCACTCTGCCTCCTGACTAAATTTCTTGTTGCATTCCTGTTCTCCAGCTCCACCCAACACTTTTAAATATTTCTCAATTCTAGTGGGTTTCATTTTTGCCTCTCAATTCCTTGGGATACTCTTATTTTTTCCAGAGATTTCTAAATCTAAATGTTTTCACTGGCCCTCAGTTGCCTAACTACAGTAAATTTATCTTTCTCTTCACCTTCACCTAATTGCTTTTTTCCGTGAAAGTGCTTATTTTCCCTGATTCTAACTTGTTAAGGAACCAGATCCTGAGCACTCAGACTTTAACTTAACTTATATATTTCGTAAAACAATTTCCTTTAAACCAACCTGCTTTTTCTTTAATTATTTATAAAGACCTTCCTATAGACTAATGCTTGTTGAGTTCAAATTTCAGCAAAAACACTATTTGTATGTGCATATGTGAATGAGTAGGAGTGATCTGGAACATAGCTATAAAAGTATCCAGTACCTACAATCTTTTTATAAATGGCCAGAAATGACATAGGAAGGAGACTAGTAGACTGAGTGAAATGATTGGAACTTTTAACCTAAATTGACTAGTCAGATAACTACTTACCTGGAAAAAGATTTACTTATTTTGAATTTATTGGAATTTGGTTTCCTTGTCCTTGAAAACCATCTCATTTTTCTTAGCAAGCAAAAAGAGGGGGGGGACTTGAAAGAACTCTTTCTCGGCTTTCATATGTTGTCATGCTAATGTACACATATGACCAGGCAGCCATGGAAATCCTTTGAAGCAGTACCACTGAATTTTCAAAAGGAAGCAGATGCTTTAATGTTTTATGGGAGAGAGCTTTGCTTTGCTAAATGCTTCTTTTAAAAGCTTTGTCCTATCTTAATCTCTAGTATAACTATTGTTGAGTACACTCATCTGGTCATGGTTTCAATGAGACTTGTTATAAATAAGCATTCATAGGTTCACATTTGCTGAGCTCAGATCACTACAATCTCTTTGGGGGGAGGGTCTGAGTATGTGTGCACATGCAATAGATTAATTTGTGTACAAATGGTGTTTAAGAAATAAGAATCAAGTGTATACAGATAGTCCTCGACTTCTGAGCCAAAGTTTTCCATTGCTAAGCAAGGCCATTGTGAGTTTCATCCATTTTACAAATTTTCTTGTATACAATTATTAAGTGAAGCATTGTTATCGTTAAGTTAGTAACATGGTTCTTAAGTGTATATGGTTTCTTCATTGACTTTGCTTGTCAGGTCGCAAAAGGTGAACGCGTAACCCCGGAACATTGTAACCATCATAAATATATGTCAGTTTTAAGTGTCTGACCTTTGATTACATGAGCATGAGGATGCTGCAATGGTTATCAGCACGAAAAATGGTCAAACACTACCTGACACCATAATGATTTGCTTGATAATTAATTTTAACCAACAATGATTCAAATATTTCATTTATTCAAATTCGTTCAAATATTTATTTGTTTTGTTGATTTGTTTCTGTTTCTATTTTTTTATTTTGGAATGTAGTGAATTTCACCAATAAATACATATATTTGTACACAGATATCCATGTATGTAACTTGATGGATGGGAGAAATCCAGAATAGGTTTCTAATGAGAGTTAGCATTCCTAGTTGACAACGAAAAGAAGCTGCGCCATGATATGATGGCTGTACTTTATAAAATGATGACATGATGCATGTTGCATATTTTATGACTATAAATGCATCATATGCTTATATACACAATTGTTTATGCCTATATATGCCTATATATACAAATGATCGTGATTATGCTTATATATTCAAATTGCCTATGAATGTATCTTGATTGTATCCTTGTTATGTAGGTAGGTAGGTATTGAGCATGCTCACTGACACACAAGGCAAAATAAAAAAATTCTGATTTTTATTTGTTGCGAGCTTATAACCTTTTTTCAAAAAATGTTTCCTTGAGGAGGGTAAATCTTTTAAGCAAGTATGATTATCTATAAACATTTCACTCATGGTAATGGAATTAATCACAGTGAAAATATATATAAATATTTGGAGATTGTCAGGGAACTAGGAATGAAACCATTGTAGCTCGTGAGCCTGGAAATCAGGAAAATCTGTCGACATAAAAACAAAACTCATACTCAGGAAGAAAACTAGCTACTCAGGAAAGAGAAATTGTAACCGATTTTTAAAAAGGTTTAAGGTCATAGCTTTTATGCTATTTAAACTTTTTGTTATTCCTTTTCTTGTGTTTTTAATGCTTGCTTAACTTGTGGACCATCCAGAGACACTGGGAATATAAATTTAATAAATACACAAATAAACTCTGCTGCTAATGGCAGATATACTGTAGAAACAATTAGTATGGATAATAAGCATTGGCTCAGTTGAAGGGCCAATGGAGCCAGTGGCCCAGCATCCAACAAACTGCCGGAACAAACTGAAGCTCTTTAGCCCAAGTCAACAGGGGGCAACCCAACAGAGAAATGTGTACTTTGGAAATGGAGCAAAAAACCCCAAACCCTGGGGTCATTTTAAAGGCAAATGGGGGCTAATAGAAGGCAACATCATTTCTTTCTACCCTCCAGAAACAGTTCTCTATTTATTCTAGTATTAATTCAGCAGCATGGATTTAAAAAAAATCACTCAAACTTAATTTCTGAAGTATTTTTAGATTGAAACGGGAAAAAGGCAGTTACTTGATCATTCAACTCTTGTCACTGGTTATCAGTAGTATATCAAAAGCTTCCACAGTACAACAAATCTTTGAAAGGCTGAAAGATGCTTAGATGAATTATTGTCCAAAGTTGAGTTTTCTAGCAGACATTAGCAGAATGCTTTCGCCTTCAGAAAGTTGATGCTTTGAGCCTGCTCTGTGTCAAAAGTTGTATTTCAAATTCGTGGGTATCTCTGGACATGTTCGCCATCAAGCAGCTGAGTGGTGAGTTTTGGGATTTTAGCACCTGCAAAACGAGCAACGATTTTCTTGGTTGCTTCAGCTTTTCAGCAGTTGACTAGCATAAAATATTGACCCGTGCTGGCTGATAGTTAAAAGTAAGTTTTATAACATTGCCACAGTGGGTGAAAATATTGCAGAACACCCATGTAGCAAAGGAGCAAAATCAGAATATCGAAATATAAACAGCCTGCTTTCTTGTAAGAGGCATTCAGGAATAATGCACTCAGCTTCCTTCCAGCTTAAACTAACAAATAAAATTCATCTACATGTGACTCCATTTAGATATGTGCCTCATAGATGGATATTTAAAAACAAAAAACCACTTTTCTAGCTTTGTCCAAATATTACTGTATATTATTGTAAACAAAATGCAAAAGGTCACAGCTGACTAAATTCCTATCAATTACAAACTTTTTAAAATGCACGTTTGGTACAGATTTATGGTATTTCTATAAGTTTTTTTTTTTTAAAAAAGGAAAAAATGGTTTATACAGTTCACTTCCTGCCATAATCAAAGCTTTTCGAACCTGATATCTGAAGGTTCTGCTTCAGTGAATAATTCAGTAGGTTAGTGAAACTGTGGCCGCAAAGAAAGTGCTAATCTTAGATGGAAGCTGTGAGGGATATTAAGAAACAATTGCAAAAAGTGACATATTTAATAGAGAAAGATTACTCTGTGCTACATCTATTTAATTTGAAATGAATAAATTTTGCCAGTATTTTATGAGATGCAGTCTGCAAATTATGTGAAACTTCATAGTGTCAATGAAGTCTAAGGGAAAGAATGAAAGGTTTCCTCCTCTCTCTCCCCTCCCCCCCCCATCGCCACCATTTTATGAGCATTGTGATTTCTGAGGACTTTTCAATCTTTTCAAAAGAATTTTCTATGGAAAAGAAGGCCTATTCACTGCACAACCTGATTAATTTGAATTAAGAAGAACAGGGGGTAGGAAAAGGTGATCGTGCAAAAGAGATAAATAATAGAAGGCAATCAAAGGATCTTATATAATGAGACTTTTGAAATGACTGAATTCCTCCTGGACTGTGACTGAGTGGGGCTGGATAGATTCTCAGTCTTTCGAGGGAAATGTAGTTGATGTAGCCACGACAAGCTTAAACGTGCGAGGGAACATGAATGTGAAAAATGATGGCGGCAAGCTTTGGATTTTAATCTAAAGGAAGATTCTTTTTTTTTTTTTTTTTTTATTTAAAAATTTTTTATTGGTCAACAATAAACAAAATTATAGCTTACAA
>JANHFO010008182.1:0-14805 GCA_032468095.1 Pareas carinatus | reverse complement strand
TAGATAGATAGATAGATAGATAGATAGATAGATAGATAGATAGATAGATAGATAGATAGATAGATAGATCACTACTATTCCTATTTTATGCATTTGGAACATAGGTAAAATTTTTACAATCAACTTGAAAGCCAGACACTGAATTCATGGCAGAACTTGAACCAAGTTTCCACATCAGATCTGAACTCCATCGAATAAACAAGAACAGGAAAAGTATGGTTTTCAAGAAGCATTAAATTCTTGGTGATTGAAATGTAATCAATTATTTGAATTTAAAATAAGCATGTATATAAAAGGCACAAATCCTTTTGTTTATTCAATTAGACAGCCATTTTACCCTGCACCAGGAAAACTGCCTTAATTACTATGATGCATTTGTGATTGCAATGATCTTAAAATGGATTGTTTCTTTCAAAGTGTATATTCATCTACTTCCTAAAGCAAGCTTTTGAGCCTCAGTGAAGAAACACACTGTTAAAATATATTGTTCTAAAATGTCACCATGACTGTACCGTACTTTTGAAGAAAATCCAATTTATTCCTTGAAACATTTGATCTTGTGAACATCAGGACTTGGTAGGAGCTTGTTTTAGTTCTCTCATCTTTATATTGGCAGTCTTAGCGCTGTTTTTGAATTCTATTTTTGTATTTTTATGGTTTTATTATAGGCTGCACATTGCTTGGTGAATAGCAGTTACTAGGCATCTATTACATTAAATAAAGAAAGAAAATGTGGTAAATCAGGTCCAACAAAATTCTAATGATCTAAGCAAAGCTTCCATTGACTGGGTAGGGCTTGTTTTTTTTTTACTTTTATTGCCCTGGAGGAACTGCACTGAATGCAAAATAGAAAGCTGAAAATTACCAAGCTATCATTGGTCTTTTTGAAAGCACTGCTGCTAATCCTATCTTTGAAATTTATTTGGGAACTGCCATATATATTTATTTAAAAATTAAAGTCAAAAGTAATTCAAGGCTGCAGCTTTTCATAGTATTTGGATTAAAAATGTTATTACCTTGTCTTTTTAAGGCAAAATAAAAATACTCGATTATAACAACAGTCAGTCTCCCAGTGGGGTCCCTTCACTGCAATAAAAATCATAGCTGCGTAGAGCATAATAAAAACTATGCATGCACCTGTTTTTAAACTTATCACCCATAATATGC
This sequence comes from Pareas carinatus, assembly GCA_032468095.1. Taxonomy (NCBI): domain Eukaryota; kingdom Metazoa; phylum Chordata; class Lepidosauria; order Squamata; family Pareidae; genus Pareas; species Pareas carinatus. The sequence goes on along the minus strand of JANHFO010008182.1, from coordinate 13,638 downwards.
CTTATCAATGCAAGGTAAATTAGTCTCTCCGTCATCTGTAGTAAAGAAAAGTGAGATTCTCTGTGGGAACCATTTACTTTCTTGTATATTTCAATGTGTACATTTCCAGAGGTCTTACACACCTAATCTAATAGCCATTAGAAGGGCAATAAAATGGCATAAAGCCAGGAAAATGCACTAAAGTAATCATATCCCAAGTTGTTTATTTAGCTGTGCTTCTTAATGGCAGTCCTTGGAATCAGGCAATGTTTGCAGCTAAAGAATATCACATAACTAATTTTTCCATACCCATCTCAGCATTCAAAAAACTGCTGCAATGATGCAGTTAAGTTATTAGCCTAAGAAGATCCAGATTCAAGTCCACAACAGTCTTACCGAGTGACATTTATCCAAGTCATTCTCCATTCTATCTAGAATGTAAAGGCAAATAAATATATTTCAAGATCTTTTAACATAAAGGGTTCTCATGTATGAACAAATGAATTTCAGTGGCTGGGCTTGAATGTCACTGAAGTTTTGTGCTAAAATGCTAACAATAACCACTCTGCTGTCTCAGAACAACTGAAATAAACAAAGCATAAGTAGAGCACAGAGTTATTTAACAACTATCCTAAAGTCTGTTCATTGCTAAAATGCTGTCTTTGATAGAAACTAAATTTCTTGTTTATTGCTTTGTAGTGATTATAATAAAATGAATTAGCATTAAGAATTAAGGACAAAGCAATTCTTACAGTAAAGTTTTCCTACTTATTTAATTATATTTATTTAATTTAAATAATGAATATGGCCACAGCAGTGACTTTGAACAGCATGCAAAAATTAAAAACCCAACAGTTGAAAACAATAGGTCATAACCCTGAGGAAAATGTTAACAACAGAGCTTACTAAAATCTATGGATCAGATACCTGAAGAAAAGTCAGGTTTTCGAAATCTGTCCAAAGGTTAACAGGGTCTTTCACCTTATAATCCATATCCTTCAAAGTCTTCTCCATAGAGAGATTCGGGTGGTATATTGGGGTATATTGGGGTAGAGGAGGGTCACTGATGGCAATCACCCCCTTGGCTGGAGAAATTATTTGGGCTCTTCAGAAGACCACAAAATTAGAGTCCACTCCTCATTGATTCTGCAGGATTTCTTATTCCTTTTCTTCCTGCTTCAGGATTACTTATGTATATAATCATGTAATCATTGACATAGAGAGAAAAAATTAAGGTCGCCATCCTATTAATGGAATAAGAGTTAGTTTGATGCACCAGTCAAGGAACCAGGAGACTGTGAGTTCTAGTCTCATTCTAGGCATAAAAGCCAGCTTGATGACTTTGGGTCACTCACTTTCAGAGTAAACCCAACTCACAAAGCTGTTATTTTGTAAGAGGAAGATAAGTTAAATATGTTTGTTGCCTTGAATTATTTATAAAAACTTATAATGGCAAGATATAAATAAACAAAAGAAATGTTTTAAGGGTGGTAGTCTACCAACAGATTCAGTCAGAATATAAATTTTAAAAAGTAATTCTGATCCAATATGACACTTGTAAGAGGATAAAAACATGTATTGGTACCATTTTAACCACAGAAGGAAGTTGTTTTTTTAAGAAAGCTTTTATATATGCATCTTTTAAGAAATATGTTTATTATTATTTTTAAAAAATCAAATTATTTGTTTACTGACAAATTAGTTTGACTAATGAAATTGAGTCTTTATATCACTTATTCATAAATAAATTAGATGTTATAATTCAGGTTTTTGGGGGGCGGAATTGTGCCATGCTATTAACTAGCATTTACTACGTTACTTACCCCAGAATCAAACTGCTACTATCTGTGTGTTATGTAGATTGCTTAGAAGATAAATACACCTGGCTTAAACATTACTAATGAAAACATATTTTTTAATTAAAATTTGTCTTTAATGTATCAATTCATTAAGGCTTTTTTAATTGCATTCTATTTACGTTTCTGAATAGATGTCCTTTGAAGATGTTGAAGGAAATATGATGCAATTTACCATTAAATTAAATTAAATTAAATTAAAATAATAATAATAATAAACTTAGCACTGGATATTAGACCTCTTGATTCACTCTTCCAAGTCATGAAGCAGTTAAATGCAGGCAACTCAACCTAGCCCAAAAAGTTCTTTCCAAGATCTGGTTATTTGCAGATTATTACCAAGCAAAAAACCTCTTTTCTTCTTCTCCTTGAAGCTTCAACATAAATACTTTGGCTATCTATCTCTGTGGTAGCATCGTCTGGGCTAAAATGACCCAAAATCATAGAATGTGTGTGATATAATAAGAAGAAAAATATCCTAATAAATAGCACTTTTTAAAAACTTGTAATAATAGCCATCATAATTATCATCATTATAAGTGCTTTTAATACTGAAAATAATCACAGAGTTTCCTATCTAACTATTGAAAAAGTTACATTAAGCTTGTTTGAGGGGGGAAAGAGTGTCTGATTCATATGTTTATAGCCTCTGTAAGCTATATAGCTGTTTAATGGTAGAAAAGCAATACATTCTAAGCAAACACTGATAAAGTCTCTATTCTGAGAAATCCCCACCTCTCTTGGAACTGGAAAGTCCCACAGCCTGATAAGAGACAATAGTGAAAGAGAAAGAAAAAGACGAGAAAGAGAATGTTAAGAGAAAAAGCAGCATTCATGGGATGAAATGGTCATTCAAAAGCATAGCTAGGCTAACAGACAAATGTCAAAATATTTTTAAATTAAAATTAATGTTTTAATTAAACTGAAAACCTTCAAAATCAACAGTACTTTCATTTTGGTATTTTTTTAACTTACATAGTAGAGTACTATTCAGAAAGTTTAAGTAGTAATGAGAAATAAGTAATAATCTTTCTAAAGATCTCAAGGAATATATGAGGCTGATGTCCCCATGGTGACTGGGACAGGACACATACCCCATATATGCTGTCACAGATAGTCTTACTGAGATGCATTAGCTTCAGGCACACATTCACCCAAGTGATTCTGTTAAAGACCAATGTTTTTCTACAGGAATTCACTAGGGGATATGTGTAGTGTTTAATCCTTTCTCTCCCCTAGGCCTCAGCAGTTCTGTGATCAGGCCAGCTGGGTGGGAGATGAGTTTTATCCACATGACCTCAGTAATTCTGATAACGATTACAATTCCCCACTGATAATAATTGCAGGAATCAGCAATTTGATCTCCATTACCCAGCAGTGAACTGTTCAGGAAAGCAGGCAGCAAAATATAGATTCAGAACTTTATTAAGGGTAAAATTATCAGGAACGTGGAAAAAGGTACCTTACAGAGGAAGATTCAACTTAGCTTCTGAAGAGAAAGACCAGTCCTTCAAACACTTTTAAGATTGCTAGCAAGCATGTGGATAGCAATAGACTATCAAATAATGTATTCTTGAACTTTCAAAAATCCTTTGGAAACCCCTCAGCCAAAACAACAAAATATACTAGCACTTTACAACTTCTATGAAGTGATGAAATAATAATACAGTGGAAACTAACTTAACTTTTCTTAGAAGAGAAACAGTCAACAAAATGGTTCATTCCTACATCTTTACCAGATGAACCTAACAGAAAAGAACCTCTCCTAGCGTTGCACATCAACAATACCACTGCAATGGAAGGAAATCAGATACCAGACAGATTTTTCTCTATTTCGCTTTCTTCTTCTTCTTCTTTTAGAAACAACCCGTTTAGATCCTTCCACTCAATATTATGAACTATGAAGAACAAAGGTCTATAAGAAGGTAACTGTGCCACAAATAAATGTGTGCAGCCCACTATGATTATAGATAATGTGTTATAATAACCCACAACTGTAAACAGCTAAGACCTCTTTAATATATGTTTCATATTCTGCATGGCCTATACAAGTGATCAGAATACATGCTTTCTGATTCCTGAACAACTTCATTTTTGTACTGTTAGTCATTCAAGGTTATTTAAGATGGGTTCCCCATCAACTTTCAAAATAAACATAAATATAATTAGCAATCAAACAATCAATAAAGATGAATGTTGCTGTTGCTATCTACAAACAGTATATGTATATGCTGATGCTCTTTGGTGACCAGTTGCTTTATAAAGGTATGTTTATGAAGATTTAAAATATAATGGATGGATGAATAAATACCATCATACCAGTCAACCTGCCCCTTCAACTTTGTCCCTTGATAGGAGAAAAGATGAAGCAATGTCTGAATCACTTCAAAGCCAGAGAGTACACCAGATCTCCAAATCATGGCACCCATATTGACTTGATGCCTTGAGTTGTTTCAAAGGTTTGTTTGAAGAAATGACTTGGTCAAATCTTCTTTGAATCAAATCACTCATTTGAAGCTTTACATATTCCTAATAGCAACTGTGAAAATGATGAGAAAAAAGAATCCATTAACACCACTGCTGAAATTTATAGCAATATACCCTACATAAGTGCAGATTCATGTACTGCATCAGTTTGAGGTCTATGAAATAGGAGGAAAGTGGAAAAAATGGGGCCTTCACTGTCTCCAACTTTGCTTTACTGTGCTCAGTGAAAGCTGGGAATAATAGAGTTTATTCATTCATATAAACCTTTTATATTCATGGAGCAGATGATCTATGCAGGAAAAGCTATTTCCAAGTACAAATTCCCTATCACTGGAATAAGCGACACAGTGATATAATGTAGAAATTATACAGAATAATAAAAATGCTGACAAATAGCATATTTATCAATATTTTAGCCACCTTTCTCCAAATTTTGCCCAATTTCATCAGACAATGAAATAGCTGCAACAGTTACATAGGGGGGAATAGATGATTTCATTCATATATGCTTATAATATATAACTATATGTTTATAATCTATAAGCATATTAACAAAAACTGTGGTTAAAGATTCATAAACACCTACAAATACAACCCTTCTCATTTCTCTGCAAACCTAGTTATTTTATGCACTTCAACAACCTAGCTACTCTACCTTGTCATTTCAATTTTCACATATTTTCTGTTCGTACATGATTCAACGAAATCTCATCTCTGCAGCCCACTGCCAAAAGCCATGCCTGGAACAAAGCTCTTTCTAAAATTCAATCTCAAACAAAATTAAAAGGGGATGGGGTGTGAGAAAAAAGAAAGAACAAGGCGGGGGAATCACATATGAGAATGCCAACCACAACCAATCTTATAAGTCCCATTCTCGCAAGTTCGGCAAATTCTTTTTGATTCATCAACAAACCTGAGCTTCAGGGAGTATGCAGCTGTTTTTGCTATTGCAGAGGGAATGACAACAAAAGGATTAAATAAAATGAGATCTACAAATGCAGTAGATTGTTAATACCAATTGCTAGCTCAGCACCCAGGTAATACAATGTGGAAAGAACTGAAATACAGAAGCTGTGAGCTGGATCCAGACAGGAGGCTGAATCCTAAATGAAACAGGAGCAACTTTAAATTGACTGAACCTATATTGCATTCTACTCTTTTTAATTTCATGATCAATGTGGCTTGTCTTTGGCAGGGGGCTTCAGAGTTCTCGATTTTGTTGAAATTAATTAGCACAGTCTAACATCATGCCAATATTGCATTTCCTTGACCTGCAGGAGATTTGGTTGCAGCATGACTGAACCGAAGACCCAACGATTTCAGCAAATATGTTTGGCATAATAGGGCATAGGGCATCAACCTTATAACTCTTGGCTTACAACAACCTATTTCCCAGAATATATAAACATCTGTCTCCATGTACAACAAACCCATCCCTTTATCTAGCAGGTCTAATATGTTACCTGCATTTTCAAAATGCTAATCGCTTGATCTACTGTCCTGTCACTTTAAACAGAGCAAGACACAAAGTATACAGCATACTCACATACCTTTGAGTTTCATTAAAATTATTTGAAAGATAAACATGCAGCTACATGCAGAGACACTAGCATACCACTGATATATTCTCTACCATGATATCAGCCTTCCTCCATTCCAGAATATCACGTTCTCATAAGACTAAAATCTCTAATGCATTTCCCATACAGATGAGGGAAACACTTTGTCAATGGATTAAAAAGAATGGATTCTTATGAGTTTCCTGAAGAATTCCCAAATGGTAGAACAGACTTGCTATATATAACAAATTACACTGATTGGCTTAAAAAAAAAACAATTATAAACCTGTCCCAGACACAGGTAGTCCTTGACTTACAACCCTAAGTGAGCCCCCCCCCAAAACAATTCTAAGTGTGAGAAGTTGTGAAGTGAGTTTTGGCCCATCTTACGACCTTTCTTACCACAGTGGTTAAGCGAATCACTGCAGTTGTTAAGTTAGTCACACAGTTGTTAAGTGAATCTGGCTCTCCCATTGACTTTGCTTGTCAGAAGTTTGCCAAAGGGGATCACGTGATCCCAGGACACTGCAACTGAAAAAAATATGAGTCCATTGCCAAGCACCTGAATTTTGATCACATGACCCGGGGGAACGCCACAATGGTCGTAAGTGTGAAAAAGTCATAAGTCACTTTTTTTTAGCATCATTGTAAGTTCAAACGGTCACTAAATGAAATGTTATAACATGATGACATAATGAATGTATACATACTTTATGACTCTGAATTTATCTTATGCTTATATACACTATTCATGATTAAGATCGTGGTTTGTCGATTACACATACTTTATGACTTTGAATTTTCTATCTCATGCTTATCTACACAATTGATTATGCCTATATATGCAATGTCTATGCATATATATACAAATGATCATGATTATGCACATATATTCAAATTTCTATGAAATGTATCTTTGATTACATCTTTGTTGTAACAGTTGTTTGTTGTATGTATGTTGGTATTGAGCATGTTCACTGAAGACAAATTCCTTGTGTGTCTTGGCATACTTGGCAAAATAAAATTCTAATTCTGATTCTGATTCCGATTCTGTTATAAATTGAGAAATACCTGTATAGGAGTCTTAAACTACACTTCCCCTCATGGCTTGCACTCATATTCATGCTGGTGGGGCATGATGGGAATTATAGTCACAGGGATCTAGAAGATGGCATGTTAGAATAAGGAATATTTTCTGAAACCACATAAAATAAATATGGCCGGGCAACTGAAAAAATTAGATTGAGCACCTATTGAATCCACAATAAGATATCGAATCAGCTAATCATGCAAAAGAGTTGGGGGCACTCAACAAAACATGATCAAAAGAACTTAGTATAGAATGCTGATTCCTTGGCTTTTTTTATAGGGATGAAGTGCCTATTTGTTTCTGCCATTTGGGGACTGGAATGGTACAAATTTTCAAAAGAAATGCATGTATGAATCAAAGCAAGTTGATTTCCATCTACAAGCAGGTTTTCCAAAACTGGTCTATTACATTCGCCTATATCAGTCTTGCCTCTGCACTTCTGTGTGCCTTGACTGAAGAGTTTGGAAACTGTATGCAGCTATATCCAAACTGCATCACTGGGGAAGGCTGCAAGTCTCAGACCTTTAGACACATAATGCACAGCCTTCTGGGGAAGGCTCTAATGCTAGAACAAGGGAAAAGAAAAGGACAATAAGCAGCAATGGGACGGACTCAGTGACATGGCAGCGGGCGCTCCACTGAATGACTTGAAGGACCATTTGAGAGACAGAATGTCACAGGGAAAAAAAGTATCTCTGTGATTGCAAAGAGTAGATATGATCTCGATAGCACATAATCAATCCATAGGAACAATTGTACCACCTCTTAATGAATACTAGCTAACCTACTCCAATTGTATCAGTCTTTTTATTCCCATGTTCAATAAATAAACAGATATCTGAAATTATTTTTTACCCAACTTAATTATATAATGTCAATAATCTGGGAGAATAGAACCAGAGGGAAAAGTTTCACATAAAAAAGGCTAATCATCACTTGATTCTTAATAGGATGCATGTTCTTGGGATTTTCAATAAACACACTAGAAATCTGCAAAGACGTTCTTGTATTATATTAAGTTGTATTATGAATTATTTTGTAGTAGACAGGCATTTCTGCATAAGCTCACTTCTCATGCTCAAAAGTGCATATAATTGTTTTGAAATTACTGCAATTACTCATATGGATAATATGAGAAGGGAAAAATGTAAATGGGTTTTTAGTTTCTACTAATACAATTTACTCATTGTAAATAAGGAAGAAGATATACCATCAAGTCATCCATCAGTTGTTTGCAAACCAGCAGGAAAAGCTTTCTGGACCACAATGCAAAAACCTCTGATCTATTTATTCTGTAAATGTGGGTGTCTAGAGACCACTGGGCACGTACAGAGTTATCAAGACGCTCTGTGACGGGAAAAATAAAAATAAACATACTAATGACACTATATAACAGTATGTGGATAAGGCATTTTAGCTTTAAATTACATTACTAATGAGGTATATAAAGTGGCTCTAAATGGATTTAGGTCAAGCTGTAAGGCTGACCTTTAGCAGCCTATTGATTTTCAACAGTGATCTAGAATGTCATATACCAATAACAGAATTAAATGCTTCTCGTCAGTGGGGGAGATCGTCAATAGCCTCATCTCACACATCAGACCTCCATCCAGGTACTGATAGATTCAGACTCTTTAAAAATATAATGCACATAATTCCTTAGCTGCATTATAAAAAAAATACTTCAGGACTAGTCATGAATAAACAGGCAAATTCTTGGAAGAAATCAATGTTGAGTGACTTCATTCAGAAGGTGCAAAAATGAAAAAAGAAAAATAAGTCAGTGTTGAAGAATTAGACATGGGTTGGAATCTATGGGATAATTTTGTATTTCAAACTGTTTCTTGAAGAACATGAATGATGCTGAATTTGAATACGTAATGCCAACATCTTCTTTTGAGGACATCAACATGAACATATCCAAAGCGTTTTGCTCACAGGTGTAGGAGCGTTGCAGATCATTTAGTCTAACCCGGTGTTTCTCAACCTTAGCTACTTTAGGATTTGTGGACTCAACTCCTGGAATTACCCAGAAGCATTTATTTGAGAAGGTTGTATAAATATAATATGCATTATATGTGCTTATATAAGAAAAATATATATTGCGGGTACTTAGGGAAGTTGCATAGGAAAAACTTATTATGCAAAGTTATGTGCAAAAACCATATGTCAAAACCTGCAGATACCCCCAAACTATTGATGCTATGACTGATTCACTAAAAAACTGAATGAAATAATATGAAGCATTAGCACTACATATAGCTCTAAGTCTAGACATACATTTATTTCTATATCCCTATCCAAAGTAGCGCCTCTCCAAAAAGTTAATGCCTAGTTCAGTGTTCATCAAACTAGATAACTTTAAGTTGCATTGATATCAACTCCCAGAATTCTGTAGCCAGCCAATTCTGGGAGTTGAAATTCACACATATCTGGAGATGAGGCTAAGTACCACAGAGAGAAAGATTACTGTCCATTACTGTACTGGTTACTGGCAACTCTGTTTTACTAATGCTGTCTGCTTTCTGTACACTTGATATGTTTAGAAAGGAAAATAAAGACATGCCCACCACTTTGATTATTATAACATAAATTCAGATGGGGTCACATTGACCATTAAATCCAACCTTCTGCTCAATGCAGGAATTCAAATTTAAGCTTCCCTTCCAAATGTCTATTCAGATTTTGCTAGAACATATCCAACTAATGAGGTGAGGGAGTCAACTGTCAAGCAGCTCTTACTATTGGAAAGTTTTCCTTAATTTATTATCATGAATCCATGATTGATGGGGTTGATATTTTATACCAACATCAACTCCATCAGCCAGTCAGGAAATAACAACGCAGCCAACCAGTCCAGCACACTAAACCCTCCCACCAGTATTTACAGATAAAAGGCAACTCCGATCATACTTCACTCACACTAACAAACTACACAGGAAAAGACCTGAACACACCTAGACCGACCGACCGACCTACCTTCCTACCTACATACATACACATATATATATCCCTCATTTGTTTTTTTATCAAGGAAAGAAACTGAACACTACCAATCAAACATCAAGAGATGAATTGCTATAATATTCCATACACAATGCATTCCAGTCAGCTCGCACAATCAAAATGAATGCCTTGTAAAGCGCACACGTCTTGTGATATCCAAGTTGAAATCCAAATACTATTTACATTATTCAAGATGTTAATCATCTCATTGATATATACTTAAGTTGTTTATCTGGAACAAACTAATAGGTTTCACTTTTAGTGCTCTTAGGACATGTGTTCGTGTGCTGATCTGCACGCTCCTGTTGTAAAGTAGAGGTTAGTTTCACTTCTGTACTCAGCGTTGGACTGAAGTGCAAATAAAATTAACAGCATTCCTGTTTGTTTAGCATATAATCAGTCAGAACAATAGCAGTTAGCATAAATAAGAAGTCCATTTTCTTAGCCAATCTTCCAAATATTCAGCAAATCGGGACTGCAAAATTCAGTCTCAATAATTTTACTTGCATTAAAGTCTCAATTAAAAAAAAACCAGTAAACCTCCAGATCAAGGGGAAAAGGAAAGTAGATAATTCCAAGAGCGTTTGTGTGTTCCTCTTAAGACAAGATCATGATAAACAAGCTTTTCCATCCACAACAGGTGAATAGATCCAGTAAACGGCAGAATTAATCTATTAGATCACATGAAAATATTAAAATTATATGATAAAAATACCCAATTTTTTGAATGTTGGAAACATTTGGAATGTTGAGATGATATTTTGAAAGCTTTCTCAAAAGATCTGCTCTGATCTTTATTAGAATTCTCCTTGTCACTGTTTTTAGCTCCTATTTTAGCCAAACACTTTTACTTCCTAAACATCTGATTCACAAGTGGACACACCTCTAACCTTCGTTTCAGGCTTTTGTCTTTTTATTTTCTAAAATAAAATCAGTAAGTAAGTGGGGGCTGTGAAACTTTGCAACGTATTTATTTCCCACTTTCAATATATGTGTCTGTGTGTGTGAGAGAGAGAAGAGAAATAGAGGAGGAAATTTGGTGAAAAAGGTTTGTGGGCCGCTTGGCACATTAGGAGTCATCAAATTTTTGAGTGTCAAAAAGGTAGAATGAAAAAAATCAGAAGAGTAAATCTACAGTCATGAAAGTAAAGTTAAATTTCTGCAGAGTTGAAACACTCCAAAATAGAAAACTAGTTAATAATGCTATATCAATGGATCTTCTTCATCTCTTTTGTTCCATTGCATCAAAGTATTATCAGTAGTATGGCAAGCAGATGTATTTTTAATAAAAAAAATATCTCTATACAGGTGTTCCTCAACTTACAACCACAACTGAGCCCAAAATTATTCTGCTAAGTGAAACATTTGCTAAGTGAGTTTTGTCTCATTTTATGACTTTTCGTGCTACAGTTGTTAAGTGAATCACTGCAGTTGTTAAATTAATAGCATGGTTGTTAAGTGAATCTGGCTTTCCCATTGACTTTGCTTGTCAGAAGGTCACAAAAGGGGATCACACGACCCCCAGGACACTGCAATCATCATAATTGTGAACCAGCTGTCGAGCATCTGAATGTAAATTACATGACCATGGTGATGTTGTAATAGTCATAAGTGTGAAAAATAATCATAAGTCACTTTTTTAGTGCTGTTGTAATTTCAAATGGTTCCTAAACAAACTGTTATAAGTCGAGGACTACCTGTATTGTTTATGTTGTGTTCTTGGTTCAGAAGGTATTGAAGAGTTGGGTTGTATAAACATGAACAGATTTATTGTAGACAACACAAACACATACTGGTCAGCAAGCAGTATCACGACAGAAGCAGCAAAGACTGCTGTGCAGCAGGCTTATATACAAATGGCCCCTAGGCAGCAGCCAATGGGCAATTGACATTTTCCTGCACTCAGGACCCCTGGAGACAGGCAGTCTGGGCCTACTCAGGCTTCAACTAATTTAGTGTAATGACTAAGAACAGCATGCATTAAGCTTAATACATTACAGTTTATATTTACAGAAAAATGACAACAGTCTAAAGAAATTACACACCCATATATTCATGCCCATGTCTGTCAGTAACAATTTGAAGAAACCAAACCAAATCAAAAACCAACTTTTCACAATTAGCACATAAGTGGGAAAAGTGGGAACTAGACCGTTGGTTTCTGTCATGGAAATAATACAGGACAAAGTGGTCAACTTGTTCCTCAAAAGCTTCTGACTGTTAGTGCTGAAGGTTCTGAAATGGTGGCTCACATGATGGCCTAGAAATACTTTGTGATCCGTCCTAGGAACCTAAGATACAGAGGGCCAGTCTAAAGTTCCTTTTACTCTTGCTCCTCAGAAGTTACAAAGGGCAGGCAGCTAGCTCATAGTGTTTTAAAATCTCAAGGGCTGCCATGTCATGTTGTGAAGTAAATCTCATACAATTCATCACCCAAGTTGGAGGAAAATAGTTTGAAGCTCAAAAATAATGAATTCTGTCATTTCCAATAGAAGTGTGAAGGGAGAATTATGAATGAACCTTTTAAAAATACGTGTGTGCAGGGAGATTGCCCTTCTACGAAATGAAAGCAGCACGCTTGTGTTTAAATGGCCCAATCCTGAATCCGAGACCTTTCGTTTTCAATTAACTTAAATTGACAATTGGAAAAGGGTTGAAAATGTAGCCTGGCTCTTTCAGTTTGATAGATTTCAGCTTTGACATTATACGTGTTATTCCAACCTGAATTTAACTTTTTAAAAAAGGAAGAAAGAAAATGTAAAGTGAAAACCTGATTCAATCACAGTGATTGAATTATATTTTAAAATATCTACAAAATACCTAAAAATTTAGCACACTTTTGTTTTGCTTTTGATGTATCCACCTGTCAATTATGGCAGTTATGTTATCATATCAGAATTTCACAATAATAATGCATTCACAACCCAACCTGGAGAATATTTACTCAAATTTATGTACTACAAAGTTCAGTATAGGCAATATTTACATCTGGTGTTCATCAAATTGAACTTTAAGTTTTAATATAATATATAACACAAATAAAATGAGAATGCTATGTTCTCCTTTGCTTAAAGTATGGCATTTTATGTTACAATGCTAATGTTCTAGGAGAATTTCACCTATCAGCCAAGCAATAGCAATCCTTTCATCCTGCAGAGGTCTGCATAAGTACTGAAATAAAGCAGCTATCAGAACAATAAATCAGGTAGCAACAAGAATTGGCTTCACATAACAGATACTGGATATGCAGCCCTGCTTTTATTTCATGCTTAACATCACTGTAATAGGGAATTTCTTTTACCTGTTTTTTCAGCTTAGTTGCAATGCAAGGACAGTCTGTTATACAGGGTTCACTTAAACAAAATGTCAGAAAGAAATTAATCATCATTTAAAACTGCATACTTACCTATAAAATTACCATTAATACTATTAAAAAAATAAAGTTGAAAGATCAATGAGCCAAAGCATTGTGAGGCAAGCCACTCACCATCCAAAGCCTGCCTTTCAGTTCCTATTATGTGACCAGACAAATCACATTCTTTGTTTCTCTCAGGTCCAAAGCTATAATTTTAGGCTGACCCAAATTACATGTTATAGAGTGGAGTTTAAATGTAGGTGGGTGGGTGAGTGGGTAGGTAGGTAGGTAGGTATAGGGGAGGGA
>JANHFO010008178.1:350-16212 GCA_032468095.1 Pareas carinatus | reverse complement strand
CAACAACTTATAATTGATTGTATAGTGTTACCTTGCTATGATTGTTAAAACAAATTTGCAAAATAAAAAAAATCTTTGAAAAAAAGAAATTTAAAACACCTGCAGAAGCCTTAAATGTGTCTCAGTGGAGAAACAAGTATTAACAATATTTAAATTCTGTAACTCTCACCAGTAGTGTTGATATTGACATAACAACCATCAGGATTCTGAAAGATGTTTAGGTTTTGGCAAATTACAGACTTGTGAGGCAGCATCTAAGCAACTGCTGTCTCTAGGCACATTACACTGTATCTTTACAGCACTTATAAATGAATGTCTTTTGTGTCTTATGTTCTCGCCATAGTCATGCATTGAATAAATTGACAGATATGGCTCAGATTAAAATTAGGAGTTGATATCTACTGTCTCATATAAAAGGGGGAAAAAAAACCTAAAGTACAAGTTAAACTGTATATAGAAGAAATTTTTGTGAAATAATTGGGAGATGCCTGAAGTTTTGCTTTCTGGAATCCATTAGGAATGGAACCACATTATCTATTTTATAAATTACTTCATGCTTTATCAAGTCTTTATAATTGGGATGATGAGATGAAGACAGTCATTGTGCATAATTTGTCTCATTACTGTTTATAAACAGATAATTGAAGCCCTTAGGACAATCTGAGTGCAATATCTGGTCCAAAATATAAATTAACAAATTTGAAAAAAAACAAGTGATAGTTTCCTCAGCAGTCTTCCAGTTGTAGAGAATATTGAAATTATGATACTTGAAACAATGTAAAGGTAGTCCTCAACTTATGATGGTAATGGAGCCTGCCAATTATGTCATATGTCACGACAGTAATAAAGCAGGCCCTCACATGTCTCATATAATTTTATGAACTTTTTTTGATGGCTGATAAGCAAATTTCATACTTAGAAAGTGACTCCTGCAGTTGTTACATGACTGCCAGGGTCGTTAACAAATTCATTGCTGTCAGGCATTTTTGCTGAAAATCAAAAGTAAATGCTGTTTTTCAGCAGAGACATCATGAACTGGATCCCGACTACGGGATGCTGCAAGCAGTCATAAATGTGGGAGAGTTGCCAAGCGCCCCAAATGGAGTCACATGACTCTTAAGAGGGAAGCAAAACTGGGTTGTAAGTACCTTTTAGCAAGAGAAGGGGTCCAGCGTAACTTTGAATGGTCACGAAGTAACCGACCATTAGTTGTGGACTGCCTGTATAAAGATTTTGTTTTATTTTTTAAAAAAAGATTAAGTGATCATCTTGAGTCTTCAGGTCTAAATATTTTTTCAGTAAAGTTCATCACATCATGACCATCTCTGTTGCCAGGTAGTAGTTGAAATGGAAACTTCATTCATTTGAAATTGGAACTTGAGTTAACTATTTATAGTGCATTCAGTTTTGTAACAAGGTTATTAAGAAATGTTACTTTATTTGTTCTAACTTACCTTTATATTTTTATTCAGTTATGTTCATATCTGATAATGAGAGTTTCAATCCTTCACTGTGGGAGGAGCAAAGGAAGCAGCGTGCTCAGGTGGCTTTTGAATGTGATGAAGATAAAGATGAAAGAGAGGCACCGCCTAGAGTATGTATTTGCTTTATTTTGTTTTCCTGCCTTTAGTTTCATCCTTTATAGATTGGATGTAATATTTTGTTCAGGTGGATAATCTATCATGCATATACTATTTAATCTGATGGGATGGGCAGAGACTCTTTGGGAGAGGTGCTCCTAAATTTTTTAGATATTTTAGACCTTTTAAATTCTCAGATCCTGTTTAAATTGGATATATTTTCCGGCTTTTAAATTACTGCCCTCATAAATTTATATATATATATTAAAGTGTTTTTAAAATGGTTGTCTTGTTGTATTGTATTTTTGTGGTCCTTGCCGTTTTTTAAATGGCTGTACACTGCCCTGGGTCCCTTCGGGGAGAAGGGTGGTATAAAAATATAAAAAATAAAAAAAATAAATAAATAAAAATAACCAGCTCTTGTGTCCTGTAGAACTTTAATGATGTTAACCAGCACCTTACCTTGCATTTGGAAGAAAAATCTGAGCTAGTGCAGGTTTCAAATCAGGGATGTAACATGAGCAAAGTGAGGGGTGAACAGCACTTCCGGATGGTATTCAAAAGCAGCCACATGTATAGCACATTGCAGTAATTCTGATGAAAAGTGACCAAGACGTAGGTGTTGTTACAGATAGACCTCACTTAATAACCATTAGAAGTTACGTAAGCCTTAGAAAGAGTGTTTTATAGCCTGTAAAGCACTTTTGACTGTCATAAAATGCCCCCACCCCTCTGGCTTTTTGGGTGCTTGGCAACTGGTTCATATTTATCACTGGTTGCAGCAACCTGTAGTCACATGACTGCAATTTGTTATATTTCTGGCAGAAGATAGCAAAACATTTCCATTGGATATCCTGGATTCACTCAACAACCACATGATTTGCTTAATGACAGATGACTTAATTTCTGATTGTTCTAAAATGGTTACAAAATAGTCAGGTCACATGGTGACCCATTTAACAACTGCCCCGATACAGCCAGAGGACTGCACGCACTGTATTGATCAGAATGCGAAACACACTTTGCTGCAATTTATAAATGGTTAATTTTAAAATTGTTTTATTTTCTATAGGAGGGTAATTTGAAGAGGTATCCAACACCTTACCCTGATGAACTGAAGAATATGGTCAAAACTGTTCAAACAATAGTACACAGATTAAAAGATGAAGAAAACACAGAAGAAACTAATAAAGAAACAAAGCCAGAAGGCCAACAAGTTTCAGTAAAAGATATAGGAGTAAAGGTTAGATTCAGTGTTATGCTTATAATTGTCTTTTTGCCACATATTAATACTTTTTGACAGCTATTAGGATTTGAACTGTATAGTATTTATTTTAGTTATAGTTATTGTGAAGACTATTTTTAAAAAGTTATGAAAGTTATAAAAGTTGTACATGTACATTTTACAAGACGTTCATCCAAGATAGATACATTAGAAATGCATTATTTATGTATTTCACAATTTTGGTCAGCAGACTGGCCCATTCAGTTTACATTACAGCTAATAGGTAACAATAAAGAGAAAGAATAAAGTAACCCCATAAAGAATCAAATAATTTTTTAAAATTAAAAAATACCCATCAGATACAGCCTCAAAGTGATAAAACTCAGCACAATTAAGACTATATAAAGAGTGCATGACAATAGCATTTAAAATCTGGTTGCAAAGCAGGATTCCAAAGTGTGGGTACTGTCACCGAAAAGCCCTCTGCCTTGTCGGTTACAAGCAGATAAGTGGCCAGGTCAACTCTTGTTAAGAAGAGATAGTAGATTTTCTATAGATGGATATTTACGCTGACTTGAGCAGTGTATTGGAGCACTTCCAACTACTAGTCCGGAATGAGATTAATTGATACATAGGGTTTAGCTACTGTTAAAAAAAAGGAAAAGAAGGTAAGATATAACAAAGCTATAAAAATAATAATAGGTTATAAAAAGAAAAAATAATCCAACATAGAACTATATTGTTTTCTTATTTTGTTGCTAAAAGAGCTTTTCTTCTTTATTTTAACTATTTTAATTAATCGAACCCTTTTTTACCTGTATATACAAGTTTATAATGGATTGATAGGAAAGGGTAGGTACTAGTGTAGGTAGACTTTGGATTTAATGAATTTATAATATTTTTTCTAGACTATAATGCCATTTCATTTCATTTGCTTGAACATGCATGCACTTTATCAATTCTGCTAATTTTGTTGAGTGAGGCCCCACTTAATAGCTCACAGAGAGTGAAATCCTGCTTTTTATTATTTTGTAATTCTCCCTTTTATTAATGATGCTGCTCGCAGAGTCAAGTGACTAAATTTGTCTGATATAAAGATTGGAATCTGATAAGACGGAGGATATTAATTATTATCACCATATACTATCTGCACATTATCTTTAGTATATTTAAAAAGCCTTATCCAATGGGAATCTTTTTTTTTACTGTTAACATATTTAGACTTCAGAAATTATTTCAGTGAAAAACAAATTGGAAAACGAGCAGAATATTATGGGAAACTGTGTGCAGAAACCTAATGAATCAGATGGTCAGAACAGTACCAGAAACTCACAGATGAACAATCAAATTAAAGTCACAGAAAACATGAAGCCAATTGTTAACCATGAAGATACTCTGGAGGTATTTTTTATGTTTCTATGCCATATTTTCTATCATCATGACACTGCATTTGGATAAAATGTAAGGAATATGATATAATTTTCAATATTTTTTGTATAAATCTAAAACAGTAACTAAATTACCATGCATACTTCATACAATAATCATATACATGTATCCTAAAAATAAAATAATCCCATATGTCTCCCAAAACAGTATCATGCATTGGAGTGCTCTGTTAGTTACCATTACTAAATAGTAAATTTGAATAAATGTGAATAATAATTTATACAATTGTAACAAATTTCAAAAATGTATATTATTTCTATGCAAATAAAATGTGATTATTGCTGCTATTGCTTTTACTTTTTACTGTCCTAGTGTTATAACTGAGAATTTATATTAGTTAGAAAAATTTGAACCAGCATGGTTAAAAGCCAAGTATAATAAACGTTTCATTTATATAGCCTCAGGTTAGATGAGAATTTTGTAATTTACAAATCTATTATATATTATTATCACTAGCATTTAGTATGGAAAATACATTTTTCACTGCATTCCATATTTATTAGCTTAAATTAAAATACCAACTGAACTTTGAGGAAACATTTTCACAGTCAGGGCCGGTCAAAGGGCGGTGAGAATGGCGCGACTGCAGAAGTCCCTGTGCTGGCCAAGGCCAAGGCTTTAATAAATAGGCCCTGCACGAGACATTTTGTACTGGGCCCTGGCCCCTGCTTATTCTTGGGCTGACTCTTCTTACAGTTTTGGCTGGCAAATGTCTTCTGAAGACCAGCTTTCCAAATATAGCTACATGCCTCTTAAGGAGCAGCTTTTGTGGCAAACCTTTGAAGGCAAGTGCCCCCAATCCTCAGACCTGCTACCGGCACTGCCACCGATCCATGGCCTGTTAAGAATTGTTAAGCACAGCTGTGGGTCCATGAAAAATTGTCTTCCAAAAAGTTGGTCCCTGGTGCCACAAAGGCTGGGGACTGCTGCTCTAAGTTTTTTTGTGTTAATCTAAAAGGCTGTTTAAATAGATTGCAGTTATATTGACAATCCTGATATCCATCTTCTTTTACAGGAATCAGAAGAACTATCCTCTGATGAAGAAATGAAAGTAGCAGAAATGAGACCACCTCTCATAGAAACGTCCATTAACCAACCAAAAGTAGTAGCACTTGGCAATAGCAAAAAAGGTAGGCATTTCTTCAGTGATAAATGCTTTGAAAAGAGATCCATTTACTTGAGATGACTAAAGTTACAAATAGTGTTATGGTTGAAAAGTAGCATAAAAATACATTTATACTCATATGCGTTTTTTACTTAGTCTCCTCCAGTCAGATTGCAGCTATTAGGAAACAAAAGAGATCTCAGTGCTGTGGAAAGGCAGATAGATCTGTGTGCTTTTAAATTTGATTTATTCATTCATTTATTTATTTTATTTGTTCAAATTTTTATACCGCCCTTCTCCCTGAAGGGACCCATTTTATCACTGTTGCCAGTATTCTACCTTACTTCTTCCATTTCAATGCTTATTATTTGAGTTTGTTATAGCTTGTTGTCTTCCACGCCTTCAATTTTTGATTAAATAAGTCAAAACTAAAACTACTTATTATAACTTGCAGCCTAGTTTGCTTCATATGCTGAGTATTTATTTCCTGCTTTTCTGCTTTATCGGCTGTTCTGTATTTCATTATATTTTTTGTTTTAATATAAATAATAAGTACAATTACATATAGTTAGATTACTATGATAAAGTTATACAATTTTCTGTTTGTAATCGCATCCATTTTGCTATTTGTTGTTGTATACTTTAAATTCTTAACTTTTTTTAAAAAAAGTGTGCTTAATGCACTTGCTATTCTTCAATGCACTTGCTATTTCATAGAGTTTGAACACAGAATTTGTCAGATATTTTCATTGTGAAGAAATGGCCAAATATATATATATATATATATATAACAAACTGCTGGCTTATAATTTCATAGATTTTTAATATATTCCGGTATACTTAAAGCCCCCAAATAAATACAGATATTCATTGAGTTCCGACTGCAATTTAGCTCAAAATTTATGCTGCTAAGTGAGACATTTGTTAAGGGAGTTTTACCCTATTTTATGACTTTCTTGCCTACTTTCTTGCCACAGTTGTTAAGTGAATCATTGCAGTTGTAGTTCGTTAAGTGAATCTGGCTTCCTCATAGACTTTGCTTGTCACCTCAGGTCATTGCAATTGTCATAAATATGAGACCATTATAAATATGAACCAGTTGCCAAACATCTGAATTTTGATCATGTGACCAAGGGGGGATGGTGCAGCAGTCATAAATGTTCCTCAAAAAAATAGAAATGTTTTTCTTAAGCTATTCCCCAAACTTCCCGGATATTGTGACTTTTCTGCCAGTTTACTGAGACTCTGGTGACCATTCCTCTGAGAGGACATGATGCTTCAAACTGCAGTTTTGGAGAAGTGTCACTCAATTCCAGGAAGGTGTCCCTCCAGATGAATCAAAAAGGCCCTGATATTTACCATCTATGAACAGTCTCATTTAAACTGAATGCGTACTAGTGTTGTACATTTGCATGAGCTAGTAATATGAATATGCTCAATCAAATTAAATTATTTTCAGATGACAGTAAAGCAGGAGATTCTTCGTCTGATGATCCCACCCATAACAGCAATCAGAATAATAGCAATTGTTCCTCTCCTTCCCGAATGTCGGATTCAGAATCTCTAAATACTGATAGTAGCCAAGAAGCATCATTGTGTTCTCCAGACAGAGAAATTACCATGACTGTCAATACCAAAATCAGGTTTGAGAAATATTATAGTATGTTATAAAACTTTTTGAAATTATGATAAAATGTTTCTTTTTCTATTTTTTCTATCCTCTGTAACTTTGGACCATCTGCAGATTTAATAAGCATCCTTTCTACCTCTTCATAATTGTATCTAGTTTACTTAATTAGCTTGCTAATCAGAATATCGTAAGGTACTTGTATGTTTTGTTAAAGTCAACATATATTATGGCTACCTTACCTGTTCCTGAATTTGTACGCTTAGGAGAATTGCGATGTGCCTAAAAGGTAAAGGTAAAGGATCCCCCTGCACATGCATGCTAGTCGTAGCTGGCTCTAGGGGTGGTGCTCATCTCTGTTTCAAAATCGAAGAGCCAATGCTGTCCAAAGAAGTCCCCGTGGTCATGTGGCCGGCATGACTAGACACCAATGGCAAACGGAGCACTGTTACCTTCCCACCAAAGTGGTTTCTATTTTTCTACTTGCATTTTTACATGCTTTCAAACTACTAGGTCGGCAGAAGCTGAGGCGAGTAATGGGAACTCACTCGTTACGCGACGCTAGGGATTCGAATTGCCGACCTTCTGACCAACAAGCTCAGTGTCTTTATCCGCTGAGCCATCGTGTCCCCTATATGATGCACCTACCAAGCGCTAAATAAATAATAAATAATGGCTACCTCATTGCAATTCATTAACAAAGTAACCCAATCAAAGAAATGTAATATGGTTAATTTAGCAATTTTGTTTTTGACAAATCCATGCATTGCATTGTTTTCAAGATGCTATATGAGTTAACTTAATACATTTCTGAAACATCTTTCTAAATGTTAATGTCCGGATGATTGAGTTTCTGAATATTTCCTTACCTGTTTTTGAAGAGAGGGCAACATTTCTTACCCTCCAGCTATCTGGCATGTCACCAGTTGTCCAGGATTGCTCAGTGAAGAGTTCAGCTAGGCCATTAACTGGTTCTGCTATATTATTTTGAAGATTTAAATTCATTCAGAATAAAGAGCTTGTCCTTGAAAATGTATCATGCAATTCACAATTTCCAGGTGTATCAATCACACTGTTTATCCGTTAGAAAAGACTGAAAAGATCTTTAATCCCATTATAGCTTTAAATAAGATCTCCCCCTTATCTTCGTTGTCTGATACCTTTTTCATTACTTTTTTGTTTTGCTTAAAAAGTTATTGCTCAGTCTACCTGTCTAGTGGCATTAGAGAACCTGATATGGTCCAATAAATAAGTTTTTTTCTGTGATGACTCTTTGCTTCAGTATTTTATTTTATTTTTTATTTTTGTTTTAATAAAAACATTAAATGAGCGATAAGATGATTTAAAATAAACTCTTGATCAATATTTTAAATTGATACTGTAATCGCCTTTTTGTATTTACAATAGTTTTCTATATCTTGGTATGATCACTATATGAAATTGAATGCAAACTTAGGTAAAATCTGTTGAAATCAATGGACCTTGAGTCCATTTCATTTGTCTCTACACATTCTTAAATCTGGCTTAATGCTGCTTTCTTTTAAAATGTGTGTATCAATTATGGACACTTTATAAAACTGCTCTTGTTATATTTTATGATTTCTTTATTTTACAGGGAAGAAGATGAAAATTCTAACAGTCTTTTACAAAATGGGGAAGTAAATATTCTGATAGAAGAAAAAATGATCTCTCAAGATAAAATCACAAATCTATCTGAATTCAGTTTAAATATTGAGGAGAGATTAGCTTTAATAGAAAAAGGGTGTTGAACTAAACAATGCCTCCGATGACTCTCACAACTTACATCAGATCAACAAGAATATCTGCAAATTAGATGAAGAGGGACTACAATCTAATGTGGTGAATCAAATTAAATCAACAGAAATGTCAATTAAGGACATGATAAATGACCATCTGAAAGAAGAAATTGAACAATTGGAAAATGAAAATGAATATTCAAATGTATGTTCGGTAAATAGTATCAATGGACATTCTGAAGACATGCCACACTCTGCAGAAAAATCAGAGTTAAAAAGAAGTGCTACCATTGATATTGATTCTTCAGAAATGTGTCTTTCAAAAAGTACTGAAGACTTGTCTCCACAAAGGAGTGGACCAGTGGTGAAATCCCACAGCATAACTAACATGGAGACAGGTGCTCTAAAAGTCTGTGATATTATAAATGACAGTGGATCCCAGCACTCCAATCCAGCAATAAAATCAACATGTATGGCTGCAGATGGAAAAAATATAGTCCGGAGCAAGTCAGCTACTCTCCTGTATGACCAGCCATTACAAGTATTTCCTGGATGTTTATCATCATCTGATTTAATATCTACAAAAACAGCAATTAAATTTGATTTGAATCATAATCCTGAAGATACCAATACAATTAGAGGGCAAGGACTGAATTCTTCACAGCCATTCACTACTCCCCAATATAATATACAATATAGCAGCAATATTGTACCCAAAGAGTCTTTGTGGCTCCAGAAACAAAATCCTGCGGCCGAACAAAGCTGTTTGTCTTCACAGCGCTTACCAAGGCTGGATAGTACAGAGAACTGCACTGCTGCAAAACATTCGGCCAACATGAATTTCTCTAACCATAATAATGTTAGAGCTACTGCTGCCTATAATATGCATCAAAGGATGGGCAGTAGGCATATGGAAACGTGGGCTGTTTCACCAAATGATAGGCATCCTTCTAGTGCAACCCGAAATACTCTTCAGCGACAGAGTAGTGTGTCTTC
Organism: Pareas carinatus; assembly: GCA_032468095.1. Taxonomy (NCBI): domain Eukaryota; kingdom Metazoa; phylum Chordata; class Lepidosauria; order Squamata; family Pareidae; genus Pareas; species Pareas carinatus. The sequence continues at coordinate 6,473 of JANHFO010008178.1, read as the reverse complement.
TACTGCTTCAAATAATGTTGATCCTGGAACTTCACGCCGTCCTCTGGTTTCTGAAGGGGATTATTTAACGTATAGGGATTTGCATTCAGTGGGAAGAGTCCCACCAAAATTGTCAGGGCAACAGAGACCTCTTTCTGCAAGAACACACAGCATTGATGGACCAAATGTACCCCGACCTCAGAGTGCCCGTCCTTCAGCAAACGATATACCAGAGAGAACTATGTCGGTCAGTGACTTCAATTACTCAAGGACTAGCCCTTCTAAGAGAACAAATCCAAGAGTTAATTCTGAATACTCTCTGATGGATCCTACAGGAAAAAGTAAAGTTCCTCATGACTGGAGGGAACAAGTGCTAAGGCACATAGAGGCCAAAAAGTTAGAAAAGGTAAGCAATTTTACTTCCTCTTCTTGAATTCAGCCGTCTATTTTTATAAAGCTGGTAAAAGCCTACCATTTTAAGGAATGTGTGATTGTGATATTATAGTTCAAAATTTCAGTAATTTGTTTAATAATAAACATGCTCATAAAATAGGTAAGTTATCTTTAAGAATATGATTTGTTTGGAAGGAAGAATCTTCAAGAAAATTATTGCCATAAAGTTAATGTTTATTACATCCAAGCAGAAGGAAATCTAACCATCTTCAACATCATGTTTGAAATATTGAGATACTATGATATTCTCTCAAAGTGACATAGTTAGTACTTTGCTGATAATACATTTTTGTGAAAATGAAAAATTAGCATATCAAATATATGCTTACTTCCCTGAGGGCTGATAGCAGTTTTTCCAAATGATTTAATTTTTCGGGGGTACTAGGAAAGTAGCATTATACAGGTAATCCTCAATTTACGATCAGTCACTTACTGGATATTTGAAGTTATAGTGGATTTGCTCAGAGCTACTTCTGAACTAAATTCAAAATTCCTGACAGCAGTCGTAAAAAGGTCATAAAACCAGTCCCATTATGACTTGCTTAATGACTAGTACAACTCATGACCGTAATTTTTGACTCAATTACAGTTGAGTAAATATCTGCCTATATTTAGTAACATAGAAACTTGAATCTTAGGGTAAATCTAATCTAATATACAATATATCTTTGTAAAAGTTCACATGGAAATTTCATCAGGGTGTTTTTTTGTTCCCAGTCTCTACAAATCCTTACACAGATATTAACTCTGTATTGATCTCTATTGTCCCATCTGCTACCTTTACATATTTTCCCATTCCTCCTATATGGGATTGGTGAAAGTGTGTATCATAAAAACTTGCGTTTTCTAACTTTCTGATACAATAGTAGAGGATTAGAGCAAAACTACTATATGGTAAACTGCTAAACGTAAGACTAATTTGGCCTTATGTATGACATTGAAGACTATTAGTGAGTATGCGTGCATAAATTCAATTATCTTTTGAATGTCAAGGATTGGGGATATTTGATGTAACAATTTTAATAATGAAATCGTTTCCCCCTCAGAAATGTTTGGTTCAGGCCTATTTCTCTCAAATGTCTGTCACTAGCTACCCATTTCTTCCAACTTTGTACATTTGCAGTTTGCAATAGAAAACTGCAAGTAAACAGGAAGTTTTAAATAAGTCAAAGCAGAAGGCTTCCTGTCTGGTAAAGTACAAGTTTTTTGAGAATTAATGCTAAAGGTTTTTGTGGATTAATGCTATGATTTCTATTAAGATTAACTTTCTGATTATATAATTACAAATTTTATATGCTGCATGACTCTCAGCAATTCTTGGTGGTTTACACTTGTTAAAAATATTTAAGAACATACATGTGTGCTCCTTCGCATACATACACACCAGGACAAAGAAAACAAAATCTAGAGAGGAACCAAAAGGAAGAAAGAGGCAAAGACTCGGTGTGTGTGTCTATATATGGAAATAGATTATGGAATGTAAATGATTATATTATGTGGCTCATATCCATTGATGTTGGTCCGTTCTGGTAGGGATCAACATCTACATCATGTGTCTGCAGCAATTGTATCTTGGAGTGAAGGGATTTCTTGAATATTTATTTCTAACGTTGAATGCTTCAGGTACTTTTACCGGTATTTTCCTATAAATGCAGATTTGCATATTGATCTGTTTCTGGTATCAGAACAGTCTTCATTTTCAAATACATCATTACGAACCTTGTATGTTACAGTTGGGCATACTGTCAGCCAGATGTTTAGTCCAAATTTGGCATTTTTATCCATCTATCAAGTCCCAGGGACCTGGGAAAGGCAGATGTTTTTTTGATGATATTAAAGGTATTGTCCCAAGATATAAGCTGTTCAAAGTAAAACTGCTTTTTACAATGGACCAGTGAGTGTTTTGTCAATGCTGACTATGTTCATGTGGTGCTCTAGAGATTTTGGATTATACCCAAGGTACCTATTACTGTTGGGTTCATAATAGAAAGACAGGCAGGAACTCTCAGGCTTCGTTAAGTTGTTATTGGAAAGTTACAGGCTCAGAACAGCAACAGAAAAACCAACAACGTGCAACAGTAACTAGCCCTTCTTAAGGGCAGTGATTTTCCACCTCCAGCCAATCCGCACCACTGGAAGCGGTTGCCGAGCAGTCTAGCTCTGGGCAGAATAGAGGGGGGAAATTGGCCCCATCAACTGACGGGCTTGACCACTTGATTTCCCAGACATCGCGGAGTCTGGTCTACCGGCCCGTTCCTGGATCCAACAATTACTAGTGGCATTATCTTTGCTTTCGTTTGTCATTCTATTTGCAGGTCTTTATATATTGTGATCTTTCTCCAGTTCTTTTTTGTATATCTGTTGTCTCCAGCTATTGCAACGTCTACTACTCAGACCTTTTTGTCTATTATTGACCATTTCTATGTCTGGGATGTTATGTGGGAGGCGTTACGTGGGAGGCTTCTTCATTTTCTTTGATTTCGGCTGTTTTATGATCCCACCAATTCTTACTTGCAGGCAAATGGTATTTCTTCCAATATACCATTGTTGTTACTTTGTCATGCCATGGTTTGTAGTCAATCTGTGCAGTCTTGCAGCAGCTAACTAAGTTCACTGTTTCTTCAACTTCACAGAGGCAGCACTTGCTGTTTATTGCTGTCTTCTCAATTCTGGCTTTGTATACATTTGTTTTTAAGGCTTGGTCTTGTGCAACCGTAATTAGCTCCTCTGTCTCTTTCTTCAACTTTCTGCTCATAACTTTTACCAGACCTTACTGTTATCTGCTTTGCCTGCTATTTTTTATGTACTAGCCCTGTAATGCTTTGCCTTGCCATGTTTCTTTTCTAGTCTTCATTTGGTCTTTCTTTAGGCCAGTTTGGTCTCTCCAGTACTCACTAAGCCTTCCTCGTATACTAGCTTCAGCGCATCTTCTTCAATGTCCTTCAGATATTTTTCCAGTACCCCTTTTTCTTCTTCAACTGCTTGGTGTTACTTGCAACATTCCAAACCTACCTATTTTTCTTGGTAAGTGGAGTGCATCAACATCACTACATGGTTGAAGGTCATGATTCATTGTCATCATTTTTCTGGTCTTCCCATCCGCAGTTTTTAGTTCTGTCTTGAGTCCAGTTCACTATTTCAGCTTTGTATCTAATCACTGGAATTGCCAGGTGTTAATTGTCTTGATGGCATTTCCTCCACTGAATTTGAACATTAAGATCTTCTTCACTCTTATTCTGTATTCACTTCTAATCTTCTTGTTGAAGGTTAGAAGTGCTTCTAACCTTCGCTGTGCTTGATATTGTCAGTTTGAAGGATCCTGGATCCTTGAAGGATGCCATTTGTTGCAGGATCCAAGCTGGGTTGGTTACTGGGAATAAAGGTTTTGTCTTTCAAGCTTTCGGACTCGTGCTGGAGCCCATCATCTCTAGCTCTCTAGAGAGAAGTTCCCTGAAGATGGGCTCCAGCATGAGTCTGAAAGCTCAGAAGACAAAACCTCTAGTCTTGGTAACTGACCAAGATCTGATCTTGCAATGTTATCCTGGGACACATATATTCCCTTTCATTCAATGCTATTTGTAATTATCATCTTCATCCAGACTCTTGATGTTATTTCCAAAAGGAATTTTGATTCCTTCAGTTTTCACTGGTTTCCCCCTATTGATCCTCAATGATGACAACAGGAAGTGCTGGGGCTGCCATTGCTGAGTAATGCAGTCACATGATGTCATGCTTTACAACTGCATTTTGATTTGTGACAAAACTTCTGGTCCCAGTTACTAATATTAAACCAGGGACTTATAACTCAAGGTGGCAAATATACCTAATATTCTTGTCTTGTTTTCTCCACAATAATCCTATGAGATGGTTGGGCTTGAAAGAGTAACTGGCCCAAAATCATCCAGTAAAAGTAAAATACACAAAAACGAAAACTGAGTATGTAAACTGGAACTTTAAAAAAGCTTGATTTAATTTTAGCCGGGTTTTAACCAGTTAATAGCATGTTTGAGGAACATAGGACTGCCTTAGATCAAAAAAACCTTTTTTGATAGAAAGTCTGTTTGCTCTAGATTTGAATGGCAATAGCAAATTTCTTTCCTTCTATCTCTCCACAGAATTTTGGTAAATAGATATCTCTCATGAACAATATATTGTGTTTAGCTTCTATGGATGTCTCTGCTTGATTTGCAAAAGTACTTTCGCAATGTAGTCTACTTTAGTTTTCTCCCTCAGCAGTATCTTTATTAGGAGAGAAAAAACAATAAAATAACATAGTATAGACCGTGTTAAAAATGTTCTGGTCTGGAGCAAAATGTGGAATGTCTTGAGTGTTGCATTGGCTGAAGTGCTCAAACTGTTTCCAAATTTTATATCATAGGGCATACGGAGAAGCTAAAACAATCCCATTCTTTTTTTTACTTTAAAGCCACAAAAATGAGGTGGTAGTCCAGGCTGAGTGTTATTGCCTACCCTACAAAAAGATGGACCATAGGATTTTTTTAAAAAAAAATCTTTTTACGAATTGTCTTAGGTAATAATGGAACTGAATTAAAATATTTAATTGTAATACAATCTAGCACAAACTATTTTAAGCCCAGCAGGAATCAAGCAAAACAATTTATATTACTTCAATAAAATCCATAAACAACAACCAGTAAATAAACAAATGAACCGAAGAAATTCCTTATGGCTATACTATTGGCGAAAGTTTCTTCCTAATATGCCTGGATATATTCAACACGTTTTGTTTTAGGAACTAGGCTGAATCCAGTAAGAAGCAACAGCAATAACCTTTGATTGATTTCAAAGTAACTCATGATAAACTACAATTATGAAATCAATATATTTCTTTATGGACAAAGTCTTTGTAGTCAGAGTAATCTCTCAGTGCCAATATAGTATCCAAGTCTGTACATTTAGAATCATTGACATCTTTGAAGCCATTTGATTTAAGTTTCTTAGCACTATCTTTACATTCTCAAGATGTATTAAAACATTGAACTTTGATTTTCTTTCATGCTAGAGTTTAGTATCAACTCTTTAATCTTTCTCTAAAGTTATTTTTTTTCTTGTTCCACTTGTTCTTAGAGATCACTTTGAATAAATCTGTTTTAAAAGGGTTGATTTGCAAGATTCATTCTCTAGGACTTTTTCTGGAGATGCTTTGCTCATTAAGTTTTGATAATACTGGAAATACAGCATTTGGGAATATTGATTATCTTAATTGTAAATCTGGTTCCCAATTTTGTAGTTTGTGTGGCCTTTGCAAAATGGGTTGATGCCAACCTCTCATCTACCACAGTGCTGAAATTTCATTGGGCTTTGGTTTGTTGTTTTTTAGATTTTTATCTTGCCTTGTTGTGCTGTCTTGTTAGGCTGATACAAAAATGTTCCCCTTCATACGTAAATGGGTCAACGGACACTTTGAGCCATTTGTTTTTTATTGTTCTGTCTGCGAGAGTGAACTTAAAAACAATTTTTAAGCAAACAAATTTTGTTGATTTGTGTGTCTTTTGTGGAACTTGTTAATATTATTTTTTTCAAATTAAATCTTGAGTCATGCCTCTCTACCATTAGATGAAGAAGGCTGTAAATTATATGCCTTGGAAAGAAGAGATCTTTCTCATTCATTCATTCATTCATTCATTCATTCATTCATTCATTCATTCATTCATTCATTCATTCATTCAT